>JFHB01000193.1:0-58349 GCA_000729835.1 Atkinsonella hypoxylon
AGAGAGAGAGAGAGAGAGAGAGAGAGAGAGAGAGAGAGAGAGAGAGAGAGAGAGAGAGAGAGAGAGAGAGAGAGAGAGAGAGAGACAGACAGAGAGAGAGAGAGAGAGAAGAAGAAGAAGAAGAAGAAGAAGAAAGGAAGGGCGCACCTTTGCTGGCCAACATGTTCGCCTTTGACCAAGCACTCTTACCACAACTCACTACTCGGAAAGCTTTAATTCTCATTGACTTTCAAAACGACTTCGTCGACAGCAATGGAGCTCTACCGGCAACAGACCCCGAGGGATTTGTCAACCGCACGATCAAGTTGGTAAGTGAGTTCCGCGGCAAAGGAGATGTTGTCTGGATCCAGTCACAATTCGAAAAGCCCGTCCCGGTCGACACCGAGGCCATCATGGTTTCTGATGTCCCTCCCGGGCCCAGACGCAAGAGCAGCCGAGCGAGAAGTTTGGTCCCCGTGCTGCCTGGTGGCTCAGATGAGCGGCCGGATGAAGAGGCCTTCCTGAGCCAGACAGAGGCCTCATGCGTCAAACTTGGTTCCTGGGGGGCACAGATGAGCTCTGCACTGGAGGAGGCAGTGGAGAAGAGGGACGTGGTCTTGAGGAAAAGCCATTACTCTGGATTCAACGGCACACCATTGCTCAGGTCTCTTCGGGCGAAAATGGTCATGGAGGTGTTCCTCTGCGGCTCCATGGCCAATGTGGGCGTCTATGCTACCGCCCTCGACGCTGCCGGTCACGGCATGTCAATCACCATCGTGGAAGACTGCTGCGGCTATCGCAGTGTACAGCGACAGCTTGCGGCGGTGAGAAACCTGATTGAACTCACGGGCTGCGAGATAGCTTCGGCGGAGGAGATCGTCGAGAACCTGAATCTCCAGCCTGGCTCACCCGCTGGCCGTTCACAACCACCAAGCTCTGCCCCGCCTCCAGTTCAGGCTGGTGTGCCGAGTGCAACTACACAGAGTCGCTCCGGGGTGAGCCGGCCGTCTGATGATATTTCGATGTCCATGGCCGGCCTGCGGCTGGATGCAAGGCGTTCCGACACAGTGCCTGACGATGGCGCAGCAACAAGCTGCCAAGGCCCCCAGACTGACTCACAACCTCACAAGCCGAAACGACTAGAACCGGATGGAAACGACACAGAAGCTGCTCTCACTGCGGATCGGAAGAAAGATGAAGACGGCGGGAATGACGGAAAGAACGAAAAGACCAACACCTCCAGTGAGCTTTCTGCGGACGCCAATACTCGTGTATCCAAGGACAGCTCTGACACTCTCCCACCATCGCCACACAGCCACACCCCAACTGCACCTCCATCGACCACGATGCTAGAGATAACGACGGATGAGAACGGCCCAGAAGACAAGATCCTACAAAGGGGCCTAGGTGAGGGGGATACCGACATCATCGAGAATGTCCTGCCTCATGAGCTGGAACAGGTTGCTTTTGACCGGCTGCGAAACGAAGTACAGTGGCAGCGCATGCTTCATCAAGGCGGTCAAGTTCCGCGCCTGGTGGCTGTCCAAGGCGAGGTAGCCCACGATGGCAGCATGCCAGTGTACCGTCATCCGTCAGACGAGTCACCACCCTTGCTACCTTTCTCACCAACAGTATTGGCAATCAGGGCAGAAACAAAGAGGCACCTAGGACACCCGCTGAACCACGTGCTGATCCAGTTCTACCGCGACGGCAAAGACTACATATCCGAGCACAGCGACAAGACCCTCGATATTGTCGGGGATTCGTACATTGCCAGCGTCAGCCTGGGCGCTGAGCGAACCATGGTTTTCAGGACCAAGAGACAGGGTAAGGACTCCTCTCGAACTGATGCCTCGCCGCCCGGAAGCGCAAAGCGCCAAGTGCAACGAGCACAGCTACCGCATAACTCACTCTGCCGCATGGGCCTCCGGACGAACATGAAGTGGTTGCACTCCATCCGACAAGACAAGCGGGCTGACAGGGACAAGACGCCCGCGGAGCTAGCCTACGACGGCGGTCGAATCTCCCTTACCTTTCGACGAATCGGCACCTTTCTGGACAGAGACGAGAGGATGATCTGGGGCCAGGGCGCAACGGCCAAGACCCGTGACGCCGCAAAGCCCGTCATCAACGGGCAGAGCCCCGAGGCAGTCGAGATGCTCAAGGCCTTTGGGGCCGAGAACAACTCTTCCTCCTTCGACAGGGAGACTCGGTACGGCAAAGGCTTTGACGTTCTGCACATGAGCGCTTCGCCGCGGCTCTTTGCATCCGCCGATGCGATAGCCAACATGCGCATATGCCTCATGCTAGCCGACCTGGGAGTCAACTACGCCAAGGGCAGCATCGCGCCGGCCAACCTCCAAGTCTCCAGCGATGCACCCGCCAACGACTCCCCAATGCGGTTCGTCGACAACGACGCCGACAAGTCTGTTGTTGCCGGCGACATGGCCATCATGCTGTACCTGGACGCCGTCTACGGCAAGTCCTCCGCCACGCACCCCTTCAAACCCGATCTCGCCGGGCGCCTCACCCGGTTCCAGCGCGCCCTCAAGCTGGCAGACTTGTGGAAACGCCAAGGTACATCTACAGGCTTGTCCAGGGCGCTCCTGTCCGAGCTCGCCGCCTGGGACGGCTACGTATCCGGCGCCTCGTTCATGAGCAACGCGAGCACACCCGCTATCGTAGACTTTGCCGTCTGGCCCGTCTTACACGCCGTGGTGGAAAAGCACGGCCTGGAGAGCCTAGCTGAGATGGAGAGCCTGGGCAAGTACTACATGAGAGTGGCAAAGAGGGACTCGACGAGAAAGGTGCTCGGGAAGCCGGAGGGAGCAAGGGAGATGTGTTTGGATAGTTTTTTATAACATGTGAATTTTATGTTTAAAAAAAAAATATATATTCTATTCGAGGAGTTAGTCTTCGCCATGCTTGGATTACAACAGCCCTCAAAGAACAAGTCCTCGCTCCCGTTGGGTTAAATGAACTACACGACGCCATAATTTCAAAAACCCAAAAGTTGAAAAATCATGCCCCGAGCGCAATAAGATAAATCCAGACGTAAAAAAAAATCTACATTTTCTGCTTGAAAATACAACCAATTCAGTAAATTGCTTCGATCCCTGCTTAAAAAAGCTTCACATCTTATTGAGTTGTCTCCCAGGGAAGAGGAAATGTGCCCGCCCAATTCTCCACCTCACTTCGCAGCTGTACAATCTCAGACTCCGACTCGCCGTTGCCAACATGGTCCAAGAACAGTTTGAGCTTCCTAGGGGCCTTTTCGCCGCGCTCCTTGGCAGCCGCTGTGACGGACTTGTCGATGCGGGCAGCAATGGTGACGGCGCGGTCAACAATGTCTGCTACGCGTACAAAGTCGGTCTCGCCGAAGCCGCGAGTTGTCATGGCGGGAGTGCCCATGCGAAGTCCCCCCGGGACGAGGGCGGAGCGATCACCAGGCACGGTGTTCTTGTTGGCTGCTACGCCGACGAGTTCGAGAATGCGCTCGACACGGCCACCGTCGATGCCATGAGGCTTCAGGTCTGCGAGGACGAGGTGGTTATCGGTGCCGCCGCTGACGAGACTATAGCCCAGGCCGCCCCTAGACTTAGTCTCGCCGAGGCGCTTGGCGAAGGCTTTGGCGTTGGCAAGCACCTGGGACTGATAGGCATGGAACTCGAGTGACTGGGTCTGCTTGAGGGCCACAGCGAGGGCGGCAATGGTGTGGTTATGAGGACCGCCCTGGTGGCCTGGGAAAACAGAGGTGTTGATAGGACCCTCGAGGTCGTACATCTCGTCGACCTTGGTCTTGGGGTTCTGACGACGCACACCCTTGCGGAAGAAGATGAGCGCGCCTCGAGGTCCTCGCAAGCTCTTATGGCTGGTTGTAGTGACGATGTCGGCGTAGGGAAACGGACTAGGGAGAACCTTGGCGGCGACGAGACCCGAGATGTGAGCCATGTCGGCGAGCAGGTAGGCGTTGACCTTGTCGCAGATCTCTCGCATGCGTTTGTAGTTGATCAGGCGGCTGTAGGCGCTGGCTCCAGCGATAATGATCTTGGGACGGTAGATGGTTGCAAGCTCCTCAAGCTTGTCGTAGTCGATCAGACCCGTTGACTCGTCCAGACGGTAAGGCACTGTCTCGAAATATTTGGAGACGAAAGAGATTTTCTTGGTTGGCGTCTGGTAGCCGTGCGATAAGTGGCCACCGTGAGGCAGATCCAGACCCATTAGGCGATCATGAACGTTCATGAGCGCAGAGTAGACGTACAAGTTCGCAGGGGCCCCAGAAAGAGCTGAATATAGGAGAAGAGAATCGTTAGTTTCATTTTTTTTTTTTTTCTGCAACACGACAATCCTCTGCGTAGAAACTGCGTCGGGAGATCAAATACCATCTAGGTCTGTCCTCACCTTGCACATTAACGCCCCAATTTTGGGCATCCAGGTCGAATGCCTCGAGAGCGCGCTGCTGGCAGAGCCGCTCCGACTGGTCGATGAATTCGTTGCCGCCGTAGTACCGAGCGCCAGGGTAACCCTCGGAGTATTTATCTAGACGCAAACCATAGTGAGAATTGTCGCTGCAAATTGGTTTTATTTTTTGAGGACGAATGATGTAGAATTGAGCTTACTCTGCATGGGACTGCCGAGGGCATCCAAAACAGCCTGGGAGGTGAAGTTCTCGGAGGGAATGAGGTTGATGAAGTGCTTCTGGCGCCTTTTCTCCTACAGCAATCACCACGATTAGCAAGTCCACGGTAGTCGAATGTGACGGTTCGATTACGCAGCAAGCAAATGGCGTTCCGGATTGTGCGTCACTGCAATTGAGGACTGCTTTGGACATACATTCTCGACAATATCAAATACCATAGGATCGGCCTGCTGCAGATGAGCACCGAGAAGCTATAGAGCACCAGAAGGATTAGCCCTTGGCTCTAAAGTTTTGAAATGATTGGCATTGCAAGAGAAGTTGCGACAAACCTGCTGTTGTCCATCCATGGCCATGGACGATTTGGCCCGTCGCGCAGCTACAACAGGCCGAGCAAAGCCACGGAGGGCTCGCGAGGTACCTCGCAGACCGAGAGAAGACATGGTGAGTTGAATTGCAATAGCGGATGCAACACACGGTGATGTCTAGGCCGGCGGTCGACAGTCTTTGCGTGGGCGGCAGAGGGGAAGGGAGAAGAAGTAATCGAATGGAACGGCGATGGGGCTAGGAGCTTGTCTATTATTTATTGCCTTGGACCGACGACAACAGAAATGACCAGGTCATATAAATAATGTACAGATAAATGGCAACGAGTTGCAGTGAATGACTGGACGTGAGCGTCACGTATTTGGCTGGATGGGCGGGCCAGACTTTTGTGACCAAAGCTATTGAAGTCCGATGAGCTCCGACCGGCGGTACCCGCCCCAACCCCACGTTGGAAAGGCCCACCCAGCACCAGATGAACGAGAGGTTAGGTAAGCAATAACCGCGGCTGGAGCTGGGGCCAGTGGCTGGTTTTCGTTACGTACAAGTATGCCGCAATAGATTTTTTCTTCTTCGACCGCCCTCGACCGCCCTCGACCGACCCACCTTTTCTTCTCCGCCGCCCATCCCACTCCTCCCTCGCTTTCCCTCGTTTCTCCTCATCAACTAAACATGGGCGTGACGAGACCTGCTTGATAACAGTCATATCTGCCATTCCGCACCCCTTCCTTACGGAAAGGGCACACGGGATCATGCTGATATGCTCCGGCGCACAACTCACCACCTTTTATCGGGGCAATGTGACGGATCTGATCCATCGAGGTTGATCACAATTCAATTAATTCCCTTCTGCCTCATTACCTCTGACCTAGGTAGACTGTATTCTGCACTTGACTGGGTAATTAGACTTCAAAGTTTCAAGTCCTTCTGCTACAAGTGCTGCGGAAGCGAAGTCTGGTGCTTTTGACGGTAGTTTTGGTGAATGGTGGCTGTGAAAATTATTGCCTGACCCGTAGAGCTCGATGAGTGCTTGTGGGTTAACGAAGGAACTCGTGAGGTGCTTTCCGCTTTGCAAAATGACACCTTCCAACTGCTGGCTCATCTCGGGCCGAGCATCCCATCCCAGTCCTTGTTGAATGTCAAAAGTAGGACCCTCCGGGTTTCCTCCGGGGATAAATTCATAATTCCCCTCCGCACAAACATCACAATCTCATCACTTTCATCACTTTCATCACTTTCATCACTTTCATCACAGCGCATCTACTCCAATCTAGTTTCTGTGTTGCATCATGATTCCATTTTTCAATGCTACATGCCAGAAGCCCCGCCGGTACGACTGTAGAAAACCAGAAGGGCATAAAAAAAGACCCAACCCGTAGACTCCGAATGCAGCAGCATTTCCTCAAGACCGAAACAATAGCACCATCATCACAGTCTATTCGGTTCACTCCTCCGCCAACAAAGCATTTCGCTTGGCATTTGCTCTCTCCAACTTGCGCTCGCGAGCGGCCTTGGTCTTGGCACGTTTGGCGTCCATCTCGTCCTTGATAGCCTGCTCACGGGCCTTCTCAGCCTTGGCACGGTGAATCTGCAAATCAAGTCAGCATTTCCAGAAAAATAACCCAAGATAAGCATAATCATCAGTTCTGGTGCGCCTCATGGGCAAGAAATATCCTCTCGTCGGGGAACTTGGTCCGCATGCAAAAAATAAAACCGCCTCAAATGGTATCACATGCCAGAGCTAGAACAGACCGAGAATGATGTGGGACATGATATCAACGTACGTGCTCGACAAGGGCGCGCTTGTGCTTGAAGGTGTTACCCTTGCTAAGGTGATACAACTCGTGGTACAGGTGCTTGTCGATCTTGCCGCAGGCACGGTATTTGACGAGAAGACGGCGGAGGACACGCATGCGTCGCATCCAGAGAACCTGGCTGGGCATACGGGCATCGGCAGTACCCTTTCTCTTACCGTAGCCTCGGTGTCGGCCTTCTCTTCGGGCAAGGTTCAGCTCGCGGGCACGGCTTCGGGAGTGCATAGTGACCGGCTTTCGGATGATAAGGCCATCGGCGACCAGCTTTCGGACAGTCTGGCGGGAGTTGGCGTTGGAGATCTCGCTTTGCTCATTGGGATCCAGCCAGATCTTGCGCTTACCGCAGCCGATGACCGACGCGGCAAGGCGCTTCTGAGTTCGCAGGTTGACCCTATGTCGAAAAAATAATCCATGTTAGCCCATGTAACTCGTCAAACAAGAATCAGCAACGTCTAGGGCATCAAGCGTTCCGAACGTAGGATCCAATAACAGATGATTTGTTTTACAGTTGGCGTGCTTGCATCGCACTCAGTTTCTTGCAAATCCTCCTTCTCTACAACTTTTTTTTCTGGAAGGCGGGTACAACCAGCGTGCACGCTTCCATCAGAACTTCCTTCCATCAATCATCGCCATGCAAGTCTTCATCCCATCCCAAATATCATCTTGTACGATCGTACCCGCTCCGCCTTCTGGTGCAATCCCCTTTGTCGTTCGCTGCGTGCTTTGATAACTTACATCTTGATTGTCGTTGGGTGTGATGGCCGGTCCTCGATGGGTGAGGTTTGAATAAAGACGCTGAGAGGGGTTCGATGGCCAGAATTTCTTTCTTGGGTATGCACAATCTTTGCTTTGTGGGTTCACGTGCACTAGACCATTCGGCGCTAAGCGAGGGCTCTGATGAGTCAGACGGCGACTTGTCACCAAGAAGAAAATTTGATGCATCATCACGTGACATTGCTTAGGCTTTACCTGAAGCGTAAAGAAAAAAAGTGGAACTTTCGCGTTTTGTAGCTCATTTGGCTGTGCTTTGTCTTGTGTATTTCGCGGAATACTCTCCAACGATTCTTTGGTATTGTTACACGTTAACGACTTTCTTTCCTGTCTTTTAGAAAATGACATATTTTCGAGTAATGTAGAATAATGGCCAAGTTATGCAGCCCAACAAGAAATGGAATCTGTCCACTATCAGAATGCCTTTTTCAACTGCAGCAGCTTGTGATAAGAGGGAATTTTTTGAGCCCATGTATGCGACTGTGTTACGGTGTGTGTACGAAGCAGGCAGGAACAGCATCTCAAGTGGTGTGTTTGGGTCAATAAATGGCAGCTTAGATATCCTAATATAGTACACATTGACAAGCCTTTTCTTTTTTCTATATGCACATTTACCTCATGCAAATGACTCGCCCGCAAATTCAAGTTTGCCAACGCTCCAAATCTCTTTTTCGTCTTCTTGCTCATCATTAGAAAGGCCAAGCCCTCCTTGGCCGCCCTCTGCTTCTCTTCTTTCTCTAGCCTGCGCGCCTAACCTCGTCGCTACCCTTTTGAAGTAGTCTATCATGTTCCTCTTGGTATTGGCCGGCAGATCGGCTCCAGCTCCAGCCATGAAATTGTCAAAGACCCTGCTCTCTTCGTCCACAACGCTAAACAGCTCAACGAATGCGGCTTCGGCGGCCAGTTTCACGGGTATAACAAGATCCCTGACACTGGCAAAGACAGGTCCCGCCAGCAGAGGAACATGTGGTCGAACCAGCTCCATATTGGTCCGGCTTAGAGTTCGGACAACCACCAGTGCGAGTCGTCGTGAGTCGGTGGGTTTTCCAGGTTGGATTATCTCTGCGAGTGACTCAAAGATCTTTTTCACACTATCGAAGCTCTTAGGAGGTGATGATAACAAAACTTTGCCCGTTGCTAGAATCATATTGTCGGCCACAAAGGTCTGAAGGTAAAGTTAGCACGAAAACTGATGGATAGCGAGATATTATAATCACTCACATTTTTGTTCGCGATGCCTTGACACAGCACGTCAGGAAGCTCGTCTGCTGTCACGCTCTGAAGTAGCATGTCAGGCGATTCAACAAGAACCGCGTTTAGTGCTAGGACGGAAGAGTTGCTAAAATGAGTTGTGAGGACGCGGTTCTTCAGTAAAGGAGCAGCAGTTTCCTCGGGCACGTTCTTGATCAAGGCACCTAGCAGCTTGGCATTTGTGATGGTCATAGTCTCATCTCGCTCGTCAGTGTCCATGTCGATCAAAGACAGGACAGCAGCTCTTGAAGCCTCCCCCATATTCGCACCAGCTCGACTGATAACTTCGTAGAGAGCCTTCAGCATGGCAGTCTTCACACCAGCACTTGCTGTCTTTGAGCCGGTGACCAGTTCAGCAATCAATGGATCGATACGAGGCGTATATTTTATCAAAGTACCCAACGCCTTGGCCGCCCTGGTTCTAAGAATGTCGCTTGATGTATCTGCCAATGACTTGGCAAAGGTACGCTGCAGTTGCGGGAGGAATGGCTTCAATGCTGCAGGCATCTTATCCAAAAGGTTGTTAAGTGTCAACAGAATGGCAGACTTAACCTCGGTAGACCGCTCTGACACGACACGAATGAGAGGACCCGTAATCTGGGTAACAAAAGGCTTCAGTGATGCCTCGCTTGTTCTGTCGACGATATCCGAGATACCAAGGGCGGCCTGCACCCTCTGATCCGCAGTGCCATTCATCAAGCCTTGCAGGAAAATGGGGAGAATAGCATTGATTCCCTTTGGAAGCTCGAAGCCGCGCAGATTAGCCCCAGCAACTCCCACCCGAAGAAGCGTTTGCCTGGTGGACACAACTAGAGATTCCATTTCCTCTTTCTTGAGCTTCTTGGTGAATTCACTAAGCGCTGCCCAACTGGCTTTGACAACTTCCAGGTCACTGTCATCGAACGAGTTGAGTAATGATCGAACAATGTCCTGATTATATCTTGAGTAATCAACGGTAGCAGTGGCGAAGAAATTGCTCATGTGGCGAGCTGTGGCGGCTCGTCGACGGTGGTCCTCGTGTTTGAGAAGGCCTAAGAGTACGTTCATCACCGTGTTCAAGCCGTCGTATTCATCAATGCACTGGACAACTGTGTCAAAAGAATGCTCCAGATCTGTTCGTAGGGCATCGTCTTTGCAGTTGATCTCATTGTCCATGAGAGAGTTGATAATACCTGGTAAGCGACGATTCATGGCAGCGCCTGCAACCTTTGACAGAGAAGCCAGTGCCTTGGCGTCGAATGCAGAGATGGGAGGTGTGGTGAGAGTCGGGATGAGGTTGGGTAGAATGATGTTGGACCGTGTCGTCTCGGTGAGCAGGGTCAACAGGGCGGACAGGGCGTTCTCTGCTTCATCTTCAGAGCGGAGGAGATTGAGCAGGAATGGTAGCACTTGATCGACCGCTCTCTTGCCGAGGATCTGCTGAAGTGAGTCAAATGCTTCGGCGGCAGCTTCTCGGACTTCTTCATCAGAGTCGGTCAATGCAGTGCGAACAACAGAAATAAGTGTCCTCTCGTGATCTTCCATAGCTTCAGGGGAGGCAGAAGAGATGAGCTCCCGAAGAGCTAGACAGATGCCTTGCTTGGCATCCGAGTCTGTAGAAGTTTGCAATCCTTCCTCTAAAGTGGGTAGAAGACTGGAAAGCACCCCATCTCCCGCTTTGCGTATAAGTTCGCCGAGAGCATTGCTAGCGATCACCTTGTGCTCCATATTAGAGCTTCCAAGGCGGCGGATCAAAAGTTGAGTGAGAGTAGGAAGAAGTTCCTTGAGAACTCGAGGGCTATGCACGAGCACCTTCCAAACGGCGATAGCAGCAGCACGGACAGCCCCTGCAGTATCACAGCGACAAACGTATAGCGCTGAGAGAATCTTGTCTCGTTTTTCTTCTCCAAGAACTTCCTTAAGTGAAGCTCCCGCTTCTTTGGCAGCCTCTTCATCATCTTCTTCACCGTCGGCGTTAGCCTTGACCCCCGTGAGGTTGAACAGCAGATCTCCCACAAGTTCCACGGAGCTGAGACGAATTCTATAGTTATCATCTGCCAAGCCGCGTTCGAGCTCAGGGAGCAGTAGGTCGACTGCCCTGACAGCAAAGTTCTTGACAAGTAATCTCCCAGCCCGAAGTGCTGTCTCGCGAATTGACTCAACATCGTCAGCCAGCCCTGCCAGGATGGGAGGAATGATTCGGCCCAGGTAGTTAGAAAAGCTGTTTCCGAAACACACTGGAAGAAAGATAAACAGTGACATGAAGCCTTCCCGAACTGCTGGTTTGGACGACTCGACATTTTGTAAAATAGTTGGTAGAGTTTCTTCCAATCTGGTGGTACCAAGTCCAGCAAGAACTTCACTAAGAGCCTGCGCAGATCCCAGACGATCTCCGGCACCAGTATCTGACTTGAGGGTCTGCATGAGACCTGGAATGAGGTCGGGCATGGCATCCTCTCCCAGTTTCTCCACGAGAGATCCCAAGGCTCTTGATGCAGTAGCACGAGTAGTAGGAACCGGATCAACGGCAGCGACTTTCAACCCGGCGACAAGAATCGGGAGATGGGTGATGATGTCCTTCTTTTCTGTCAAGTGCGCCAAGCTACCAATTACTTGTGAAGCCTTTCGTTTTGTGTTTGAACGATCATCCAGGCCACGCTGAAGAATGCGGGTGATCAAGGCCAAGGACGGTGCATCGAGGTAGTGGACGAATTGGACCTTAATCAAAGAGTCCAGGGCTTCATCTGTGTATTTGGTCGGGTCACTTAGAGCTTTGAGGAGAACGTCCACTAGGCTCTTTATTTCAGGGTTATTGATGACCTCTCCAAAACGTTTGAGACTCCGGTTTGCCGCAGCGCGCACTTCCTTGTGGCTGTCGTTCAGGACCCCAGTCAGAGGGGGAATAATGTCGGGCAAGCTGTTGGCCAGCTGATTCGGATCTAGATACGCCATGGCACCGAGCAAGTCGCAAGCACCGCGCTTACTGCGCCATTGTTGATCGTCCAACCCTTCCAGAAGGGTGGGCATGATTTTCTTTACACCATAGGAGCTCAATTTTCCGAAACAAGCCTTGGCAGCAGCAAGACAAGCATCTCGTACATCACTGTTGCTATCGCCAAAGCCACTCAGTAGCTGGGGAACAATCTGCAGTACATATGGTTCGAAGAGACGGCCCAGGACGGTGGATAGAAGTTCAAATGCGAGCAAGGCAGCCTCTCTCTGATGGGCTTCCTTCTTGTTATCCATAGCGCTCTTGAGAGTAGACATGATGCGATATTCCCGAAGGGAGGCAATACCTCGCCCAAGAACCAAGCCGGCCAAGCCGTAAGCAGCCCCGCGCTGGCTAGCATATTTCGTAGAGCTAAGCAGCTCATCAAGGACCTGATTGAAGTATTTCGAAGACTTGTCAGAGCAAACTCTGACAAGTGGTGGCAGGCACTCCGCGATGGCGAACTGCACCGTTTCGGAAGGTGTGCTGAGAGTGGCCAGGAGGCGTTCAATAACAACAGGTATCTTTGAGTCCCCCGGTGCAAGGTGTCTGGCTAAGGCACCATACATGATAATGACAGCCTCATTGACGCGATCTGCAGCGGTACTGTTCTTGTCAGGCTGCTCCAAAGTCTTTTCGAACTTCTTCATCAGAGCATCAATCATGCTCTTGCCATGAACTTCAGTGGCTGCAACTGCGGCATCCAGCATTTCTCTTCTAACATTATCATTTTTGTCCCCCAAAGGTCCCGATTCGATGAGGAAATTGAAAAGTTCATCAAGCTGCTGCTTATTCAGAATTGGAGTGAGTTCTTTGAACGCCGATGCGATTCCCTGGCGTGCTTCCCAAGGATCAGACAAGTCCATCTTCTTGGGCATTCCAAACTCATCCAGCTGTTGAATCCTGGGTTCAGCCAGTTTGGTATACATGGACTGCAACTTGGAAAAAACGTCATCCAAGGTATCCTTATGCTGCTGAGAAGCTTCAGCCAGAGATCGAGCCGCGGCTCTCCGTAGTTGGGAGTCCTTGCTTTCCAAGTAAGGCAGCATTTTAAGAGGGACATCAGAGTCAAGAGAAAATACGCTCTCTTCCCAGATTTCTGCCCCGAGTTCACGATTCTCTTGCTCGTCATCGTGGCATGCCAACCAAATCTCATCTGAGTAGCCCAGCTCCGTCATGTCGACTTCAGAGCTTATGGACTGAAGCACGGTTGTTCTGACACTAGATTGCGATACAATGGCGCCTTGGGCGAGCACAGTCATCTCAGCTTTACTCATGTTTGGCGCAATACATCGGCATACATCGGCAAAACAGTCCCTGAAAAGTTTGTAATGCTGAGTGTATCGCTGCAAAGAATGGACGAGGACGGTGAGAAGCTCTTCTCTTGGGACGGTTTCATCCTTACAGACGTCTGTATGAAAAGATAAGAACTCAGCGGTCAAGACTAGCTGCGCATCTCTATCATCGGCATCTTCCCCAACGCCGCCTCGTCTGAGGACGTCCAATAAGAGGGGCATGATGTAAATTAGGGAGACAGCATCAAATGGACGCTGTTCACCTGAAAAGCGCAAACGATAGAGCACACGCGTGATGAGATCCTCTAGTTTTTCTTCGCCAAATTTCTCAGCTAGTGTGATATCTCGCAATCGCAACGTGGCAACGCCAATGAATTGGCGAATTGGGCCAAGTCTTGACGACACCTTTTCTGAGCATTTAATTAAAGCCAGCGGAGCAGCATCGCCAACAATAACCCTAGCGCCAGCGTCAATCACAGCTAGGATGGAACTGACGGCAGACCCGAGCCACAACGCGGCATCGATTGGTGGTCCGGTGGCCAGAGATTTGATAATGCCGATTCCACGAAGCAATTTAACTTCGATACCTCGCATCCAGCTTCTAATTTCAGACTCTTTCTTGAGTTGTGCGTTTACCTTTGACGTTTCCTCCGCAGTCAGCTTGCGCTGCTGTCCCCTCTTTTGCTCCAGTTGACTCCTCAGTTCTTCCTCCCATTTCAAGATATCATAGGCTTTGGTGTTTTTGTTTGGTACCATATTTTGTCCTTTCTTGGCCAAGACATCGACGAAACATGTTCCTTGTGGAGTTCTATAAATAGCAGCCTCCACAGGACCAATATTCTGGAGTTGATTAGGGTCAAGATCGAGGCCGATGAGCTCCATTAGCCGTGGAATGACAGCCTCAGGGGCAACAAATGCCAGTTCAGCCGCGGCATTATAGGCAGCTTGTCGAATTAAGTCAACCTTGAAAGACATATTAACATATCAGGCATTTATGGAACTTGACTGGGTACAGATTACCTTTTGGTTCATGGATGTTCTGAAACTAATCTCCTGCAATAGATCATTCAGATGCTTCTGAGCAAGCCTGCCAGGGTCGACACCCATTCTGAGACACGTATCTATCCAGCTGGAACGGGGAATCAGCTCAGGTCGTGAGAGGACCAAGATAGAGCACGCCTGAGACTCCAATTTTTCAAGAGAACTGCTATAGCCAAGAGCATTGAGCTCCTGCGCGTCTAGGCATATTGCGCGTAGGACATGAAAAAGATTTGACTTGTCGATCTTCACATCTTTATCCCTCGCATGATCGTGATGGAACTGGTTCCACAACCCATAGATGATGTATTTAGATATCAGCTCTGGTCTTTTGACATACAGCGCAGAGACAGATTTGGCTGCCTCCTGTTGAGTCTTAGATGGAACCACAGAAGCTGATATGAGGTAGATGTATGCTTCTGCCCATGCTAGAGTTACATCTGCGTCCGAATCATCACTGAGGTGCTGGGCTGCCGATGACAAGGCCCGGGACAGCCACTGCAAGTCTTCATCGGCTGTTACTTTGCTGTATACACGATGATTTAACAGGAATGATTGCTTTCCATTAAGGGATAGCAGATGGCTTTGGATAGAGCGTTGAGATATTGCCGCGCTGATAGAGGAGTCGGGGAACTGCCTTAACAAGCCAGGACTCAAGGCTGTTAGAATGTAAGCACCGACAACGAGACCATTCTGGGCGGCTGTTGCGGCATTCAAAGTGACTTCCCCAAGGTTTGAGATCAATTTTGACGTGACAGCATCAGCAAAGGCCGAAAGGCCATTTGTTACTGTATAGGCTTCACAAGCATGCAAAACGGCGCCTGTTCGAAGCAACCAAAGCCGTCTGAAGCCAGGTTTCTTGTCTGCGAGCCCCTTTGTAAATGCATCAATCACAGGCTTAGGAAGATCTTCCCCTTTTGTTAGTGTCATGATGACGGCGCGTGCCAAGGCTAACGTCTCGGCAGCAAGCGCTGTCTCGTTCCCTTCTTTCACTGATATTGCCGAGAGGGAAGAAAGCACTTTTGTGGCGCTATGAGTTGACAATGGAACAACTTGAAGCATTTCCGAATACAGAACTTTTTGTTCAGCAGCTGGGAGTTTGCCTGCTGCCAGCGGCGTGGCAATTTCGTCCACAACATGCTCTAATATCTGCAGATCGGTGCATTTATCAACAATGGCACGAAATGCTGAATTAGCACCACTACGGATGGCAGGGTTACTGGATTTGATGTTGGACAAGAGAGGCTTCAGAAGCTTTCCATGCAGTATTTTTGACAAATCGAAATTGGCCGGAAGACAGGACACGAATGGCTTCAAGACGCCAGCGAGTACAACCTCTGGAGAACGCAACAGACCCTTCTCGATGGCGGGAACGAGATCTTTTTCCACATCTTCTGAAGTAGCGAAAGCATTGAAAAAATCTGCCAACCCGGAGGATATGTGCTCCGGCAACGCGCTTCGATATCCAACAATCTCTCGAGAATAAAATTCATAGTATTTGGGTTTCAGAGTCGTCAGTGTTGGTTCCAAAGAAGTTTGGCGAGCTGAAACTCCAGCAATGATTCCCAGGACGATGGCATGTTTAGCTGTCGGTTGATTACTTTTGGCTGTTAAAATCGACACTGCTCTCGTGAGACGTTTCTCTTGAGTGTCCGGCGATAAGAATAGCTTTCGAAATCCACGCCTCGTTACAAGTTTTGTCGATCGTATAAGTCCACTTCTAACACCGGACCGTAGACTCTTTTCCACAGCATCGGCTTGGGTATGAAGGATCTCATCACCAAGCTGTTCCCAAGTGTCGTTTTCTAAATGTTGCATGAACAGGCTGCACCATTCAGTCAGAACAAATGCATTCGAATTTGCAATTCCTGGCTTCTGTGCTTCGGATCGCATTGCAGTCACAAACGGTAGCAAGGTCCTGGAACTGGCGTCGGCTTTCAAAGAACTTATGATGCATTTTTGCACGGCGAGTCGTGATTCTCGGTCTTTGTAAAAAGCGTGTGTGGCAAACAGTAGCTTCAAGATCTCGCAGATGGTCGGCTCGTCGACGGCTGAGATTTATATATCAGTTTCTAGTACTAGAAATCAATGCGTGCGATTAAATGTGGGAAAGAAGCTACCTTTGCGTTGAATAGCTTCATCGACATGTTGGAGCTGTGCTATCCGAACGGAGGTGGATGATGAACTCAACGCTTGCCCAAGGAGAACAAGATGAAGACCTTTTGAGGCTGCAGCCGGGCCATTGGCACCAGGTGCCTCTTCAGACATATCTACAAGCGGAGAGGACTCGATATGGTGAGGAAACCATTGGCGGCTTCACAGCGCTGCCGATTGCACGATGCGCCTATTCTTGCAGGGATGAAGAAGTAGCACAGGCTAGGCCGGGAAAGTGCAGGTAGATTCCCAGAAGTGTAGACAGCCTAGCGCTACAGCCGTCGAGGTGTGGATGTGCCGAAAGGTGGACGATGCAGATGTTATTGTGTTTCGACGAGAGGTAGGTAAATGGTGTCTGGTCTGGTCTGGTCTGGTCTGGTCTGGTTAACCTTGACCTGCACGTCGAACACAGCTGTAGTCCCGCCCCGCCTGCCCTACCAGACTGATATTTTTTTACTCTGTGGCACTCCACCCTCACCCTCACCGCCCACAGCTCTCTTCACCTTCAACAGTTTACCAGACATAATAGTTAGTGTCTGGTTAATTTGATCACGATCACGATCACGATCGCATATAAATAACCAACATGAAGCTCTTGCAGACAAATCTGATCCCAAGGTACCTTGATGGCGCGACAACACTGCGCTACAAGGACCGGAACCATAGAATACTCCAGCAGGACCTCTGTTTCCTTCAAGTGGACAATGGTCATGTCGATTTTGAATTTTAATGTGCGGATTTCTCATACGTCCCCGTCAACTGCTCTGTTGGCCAATGTCCTGCAGGACCCATCATCAATCCATATTGATTCCCGCCGTGGTGAATCACAGCACAGTGCTGTCAGTGAACAGCCCGCCATCCTTTCAGTGGGTCACTAACTAGCCATCTAGGCCATTGATACGGAGTACGCTGCTGCAGCATTCAGGCTGGGGGGCCTTCCTCACCAGCATTCCGGTGTAGTTAATCCTGAAGCACAATCCCCTAAGAAGCTAAGCTGGTGGTGCTCTGCTGCTTTCATGGCCAAACAACCAACATCCACCCGTGTCCACCCAAACATCAAGCATCACCGCGGAACCTCACCCAACTCCCGTGTCTTTCTGCCTCGCTCTGCCTTGCGTTAATTTCTACTACCACTCCAGCCTTCCGCTCGCGGAAATGGCCAAAAAGAAGAAGCCCGCCGCCGCCAATCCAGCTCGTGGCTTTGCCACTACTTCAATTGCTTCCAAAACCCGACTCGCAGTCTCGGAGCCGGAATCAACCAAGGTCGCCGACGGTGCCCCTCCATCGTCAAAAAATGCCCCGCCATCCACCAGTTCCGCTTCAGGTGATCCAGGCGGCCAGCAAAATCCGCAGGAAAAGCCCCTGAGCCCTGAAGAATTTGAAAGACAGCTAGATGAATCTGAGCTGCAGCTCCTCGTCGAGAAATATGCCCAGAAAGTGAAGCGAGACGCGCAGAGACAACGGACTCGACTAGAAACCGATCGTCGACTCCTTCGAAGTCAGGCCGACTTGGTCAATGCTCCGAAATGGCTGCCACCCGATGTGGTAGACTACATTCTCAACCTGATAAAAGCAGAAACTCGATTTTCCGCGTCCAATGTATCATCTGAACATCCCGGTACTGGGAAACTACCGCCGGAAGAGGATATGATTGTCCGCTTGTGGACTCTTCGTGAGGCTCTAGGTGGTGTCGGATTCCCAGAGGCAAAAGTGGAAGCGGCGCTTAAGCATATACTTGATATTGCGGCCAATATATCTTCTGCCTTCAAAGACTCGTTATGGGGCTTGGACGAAGCCCTGGACTGGCTAGCTCGAGAGTGTTCTGCGGAAGAACTTCCATCTTATGAATTCAAGGGTAAACTTCAGTCAAAAGGTAGGGCCAATTGAATTACCTTTATTTCATCATGCTTCCAGCTTATATATCGACCGTTATATTAGAAACCCCTACGGACAGCCCAAACGCTTCTCGACCCGCAACCCCTAAACCAGCGCCGAATCGCGGCAACAACAAACAGGTCGCGCGCGTGAACAAACCTGCCTTGACCGAAAAGAAATTGGTCGCAACATATGATCTCGATATAGAGCCAGAGGATCTCGAGCCTGAGTATGTTTCGACGAAAGCCCATCTCCTGGAGCTAAGTCGAGGTCATAGATCGAGCAGCACAGATGACGAGACTCGCTTGGAAATCGCCAAGCTCGAGGCCAAGGTTCGAAAAATTGAGAAGGATGTTTTATTTGATAGGTTCAGCGCCGAACAGAAATGGAAGGCTGAAAAGATCGTTATTGAGAAACGGTTAGCAGCTTCAAGAAAAGAAGCCCAAGCTATAGCTCCTGAGGAGAAGGACGCTTCTGAAGCAGATGTCAAGTCTAATTCCAAAGAAGACACGGTGAATGATGAAGCTGAACGTATCGCATCTGAAATTCTGGCTCAGGATGATGATGATGATGACTATATTGGTGGACTTTTTGCATCGCTCCCTCAAAACGAGATAGATCCGGAAACTGGCAAGACACGGACCGTAATCAACTCTGCAGATGGAAGTAAGTTGTTCCTCCGCAATTTTGGCAGATGGACAGGAGTCAGTCCTAGGAGAATATTGGAAGAGGCGTGCCGCTCAAGGTATTTAGCATCTTGTCTTTGTTATTGAATTGCATTCAGCGGCCAGGAAGGCTAATAACTCGATTCAAGAGATCCTGCGGTCAAGTTCAAATACACGATTGTATCAGAAGCTACTTTCGCTAGTCGCCACTCTCTTGAAATTGAGTGGAAAAAAGCACAGGAGGTTCCTCAAGCTCTAGCGTCTTCAGACATTGAATTTCAGGCTGACGCTACGTATTTCGTCTTCACCATGACTGGAACCGCTACGTCGGATGCCAAGCAATCCGAGGCTTATGTTAGCACAACTGCTTTATTTCACATATTCAGTAATAACCCAAAGGATGAGAAAGTCAACCTTCGTTTACCACCAGTTTGGAAAGATCTCTGGAGTGAGCTGGCGGAAGCAAAGAAGAATCATCTGGACGCTCAAGACCGAGACTCAGTTCGTTCACTGAGAGCTCTAGTCCGCCAGAAACAGGATCAAGAGCTCGAAGACGGAGTCCTAGCATTCCGGGGTCGCGGAGGAAACAAGACTCTGTCAGACGCAGCAGAGATTACATTGGATCGCACAAAATTGAACGCTACTAATGCCGAGGCTCTAAAGAAGATATGGGTGGAAAAAGCTGACACTCAAAAATTTCAGGAAATGCTTCTGTCTCGCATGCAGCTACCTATGTGGCAATTTCGTCCGCAAGTGCTGAAGGCTATTGATGATAATCAAGTTGTGATTATATGTGGAGAAACTGGATGCGGCAAAAGCACCCAAGTCCCTGCTTTTTTATTGGAGAACGAACTTTCACAGGGGAGGCATTGCAAGATCTATTGTACGGAGCCTCGAAGAATTTCGGCCATATCTCTTGCGAAACGAGTCAGTGAAGAGCTCGGTGAGAACAAGGGCGCACTCGGGACCAACAAGTCGCTCGTGGGCTATTCTATCCGACTTGAAGCCAACACATCAAGGGAAACGCGACTGGTCTTTGCTACAACTGGTATCGTCATGCGCATGTTGGAAGGATCCAACGATCTGCGTGAGGTCACTCACCTTGTTCTTGATGAGGTACATGAGCGATCTATCGACAGCGATTTCCTGCTCATCGTGCTGAAGAAGCTTCTTATAAGGAGAAAGGACCTCAAGGTCGTGCTCATGTCTGCCACTGTGGATGCCGAGCGATTCTCCAACTACCTTGGCGGCGCTCCCATCGTGAGCGTCCCGGGAAGAACGTTTCCCGTTGACGTACGGTATCTAGAAGATGCTATTGAACTCACAGGATACCGACCAAGTGACTCTCTTGAGGATAAAATGGTTGACCTTGATGACGATGCAGTAGAGGGAGACAGCAACGGTCAGAAGAGTGAAATCTCATCCAGCCTCGCTGCTTATTCTGCACAGACTCGAAGTACCCTGGCCCAACTTGACGAGTATCGAATTGATTTCGACCTGATCCTGCAGTTGATTGTACGAATAGCATCGGAAGAATCTCTCCAATTCTACAGCAAAGCTATTCTTGTATTCTTGCCAGGCATAGCGGAGATTCGGACGCTCAATGACATGCTGCTTGGAGATCCTCGATTTGCCAAAGAATGGCTCGTATATCCTTTGCACTCGTCCATCGCGACGGAAGACCAAGAATCAGCCTTCCTGGTTCCCCCTCTAGGGCTGCGCAAAATCGTACTGGCCACCAATATCGCGGAAACAGGCATCACCATTCCCGATGTCACCTGCGTCATCGATACCGGAAAACATCGTGAAATGCGCTTTGATGAGAAGAAGCAGCTTTCTCGCCTAATCGACACATTTATCTCGCGCGCCAACGCAAAGCAAAGACGAGGCCGTGCCGGCCGAGTACAAAATGGTCTCTGCTTCCATTTGTTCACGAAAGACCGTCACGACAACATCATGAGCGATCAGCAAACGCCTGAAATGCTACGCCTTTCCCTCCAAGACCTAGCAATCCGTGTCAAAATCTGCAAGATAGGCAGCATCGAGGAGACGCTCAGTGACGCTCTCGATGCCCCCTCTGCAAAGAACATCCGCCGCGCTGTAGACGCACTGGTTGATGTTCGCGCCTTGACCCCAAGCGAAGAACTCACCCCTCTGGGCCACCAACTCGCGAGACTCCCGCTCGATGTGTTCCTAGGAAAGCTCATCCTCCTCGGCACAGTCTTCAAATGCCTCGACATGGCCATTACTGTCGCGGCAATCCTATCTTCCAAGTCCCCCTTCTCCGCCCCCTTCGGACAACGCGCCCAAGCGGACAAAGCCCGAATGTCATTCCGCCGCGCCGACTCCGACCTGCTCACCATTTACAACGCCTACTCTGCTTGGAAGCGAGTCTGCCAATCAAACAGCGGCGTTGGCAAAGAATTCCAATTCTGTCGCAAGAACTTCCTCAGCCAGCAGACTCTGGCAAACATCGAGGACCTCAAGGGCCAGCTGCTTGTGTCCCTCGCGGACTCTGGCTTCCTGTCTTTAACAGAGGAGGAACGCCGGGCGCTATCCCGGCTGCGATTCGCACAAGGTCGTCGACGCCAGCAGAACTTCTACCAAGTTCCCCGACGAGTCAATGTCAACTCCGACAACGACTTGGTTTCGTCGTCGGTGATAGCATGGAGCTTCTACCCCAAACTACTCGTGAGAGACACCCTCGGGACAAAAGGCCTTCGGAACATCGGCAACAACCAATCCATAAGCTTGCATCCCACGTCCGTGAACAGAGGGTTCCTCGACCTGAAATGGCTATCCTATTACCACATCATGCAGTCCAAGGCGTACGTTCCAAGACGCATCCTACAAGACAAGCTTGCTAACATGCCACAGAGTCTACCACGCGCATGAAACCACCGCCGTAGAGCCCTTTGCCATTGCCCTTCTCTGCGGCGACGTCCGCTGCGACGTAAGTCCTCCCGCAGGAAACGTCCCCCTCTGCTCCATGCTAACTCTCGCCACAAGATGTTCTCGGGCGTCATCATCCTAGACGGCAACAGAGGCCGCTTCGCCCTGCCAGACTGGAAGACCATGCTCGTGGTCAAAGTTCTGCGAACGCGTCTCCGCGAATTGCTCACGCGCGCGTTCAAACAGCCCGGGAAATTACCCACTGCGCAGCAGGAGAAGTGGCTCGAAGTATGGCAGAAACTGTTCACCGACCAGGGAAGTGATGCCAAGGTTGGCATGTCTCTGACTGTGGGCAAGGCGTAGGTTGCCAGGCGCGCGGTATCGATGGGATAGAGTTTTTTTTATTTTTTTCAAAAGCATATATCGGTGGGGAAGACGACGTGCATCTTTCTGCGTGAGCTTGGTGACTTTCATGAAATGGGGGGCATGTTGCGCAAGCTATAAAACGTTTCATGTAACGATACAGGGATAAGTACAAATCTTTTTTTTTTTTCTGTCATCATTCGCACAAGATCTCTATGGCATGCATAGCAATTTCTCCACCCTCTTGTACGGTAACCTAAATACACGCATTCCGGTATGGTCCTCTTAATTTTATAGCATGCAGATACATATCTTATTGTCTTTCACTCTGTGCATGTTATGACGAATGTCATCCAACTAGAACTACTCCTTCTGTGCCCGAGAGCGATCGCCATCTTTGTCTGCCAGAAACATGGCCTTGAAGTCAGCATTGCTACGCTGCGCGGTAGATGCCACGGCTTCAGCTCCCGTCTTGATAGTTTCAGCCCCCAATGAAGGGGCAGCTTTTCTTGGAACAAAATTCAAAACCCTCTTGGGACCAGACCTGCCCGGTGCAGGGCGACGAATCGCTTGGGGAGGGGGCATGAGTCCTCCCTTGTGTTTCGCAGCCTGCTGTGTCTGTTGTGTGTCATTCGCACTCTTGTCCTTGTTATCTGGTCGATTTCGCCGAAGCTCGTCTGGAGTTCCTGTACGAAGCTTGTGGCCCTCATACTCCATACTATTCAGTTGAAGAGCGGCCTTTCCAGCTGTCGTAATGTCCGTGAATTCAATAATGGCACCACCATGACCAGGCTGGTGAATGAGTTTAATGATCGACCCAAGTGGTTCGACAAGAGCCCTAATGCGAGCATCATTGACAGTGTCCGGAAGACCCATGAGCGCAATAGTCCTGGCCGCAATGTCTGAAGCCGATGGCTTGGCGTGACTCTGTGTGTTATTATTCACTGGCGCATCGCCTTCATCGTCGAGCGCCGAGCCGGGAGCATCGGGTGCAGAGGCGCGCTGGAAGTCTGATACTTTCGCTGTAGGCTTCACTTTAGTCTCCTTTGAAATTTCAACTTGGAGAATCTGAGAGTGAAATTTGGTATTGTTCAACTCATCAACAGCCTTCAAAGCCTGCTCTCTCGTCGCAAATTCCAAAAAAGCAAAGCCTCGGCTTCGGCCAGCCATATTCTGCGGTATGTTGACTCTTTGAATCGTTCCACACTTGCCGAACACACCACGAAGGTCGGCTTCCGAAGCTGCTGGATCCAAATTGCAAATACGAACCTCACGACCTTCGGCAATAGCACCTTCGCGAGTCTTTTTCCGCTGCGGGTCAGAGTATCTTGCAAGGAGCCTGAACTTTCTATCGAGAAGCTTGCCCTCTTTTGCGACAGCTTTGGCAGATGCTTCTCTATCAACAAACGAGATGTAGCAGAAGCGACGATGCGTGTTGACCTTTAAGCTGGGCCAACGAATGCTCAATATCTCGCCGCAATCTTGAAACAGTTCTCTCATGTACTTCTCATCAGCAGCTGGAGGGTAATTCGCAACATACACCGTTAAATCATGACCCGGCTGCACGCTGATCTGTGACTCGCCAAAATATTTACCATCTCTGAGCAGAGCAGATTGGGCTTCTTCCGTTGATCGATACTCAATGAGCGCGGTTGTAGTTTGCATTTGTTCATCCTTGACAAAGGCTGTGATGTTGTTGATGTGGCCGTATGGTCGAAAATACTTGCGGATTTCAGTATGCGTTGCCTCGAAAGGTAGATTAGTTACAAGAATGGTCGAATTTTCTCTATCACGCTTTAACAATAGGCTATTTGACGCGTCATGGACGCCTTCGTTGTCATTTCTCTGACGCTTGTTGACATTGCGTTCGTCATCATTGGATGATTCCACAAACGACTCGCGCTTTCTTTTAAAATTGCTCGGCGAGGACTCCGTATCAGCGTTCGACTGCTCCAGGTGTTGTGCCTCTGCTTGGGCTTCATAGTAGGCAGCGTATTGTGCAGCCTGGGCTTCTTCCTCTCGCTTTCGTCGATGCCTCAGAGCTTTCTGCGACTGATGGACAAAGTCATCGGCCTGGCGTGCCACCTCTGGCTTTTCATACAAGCTGCAATGCTGCGAGTAGACCTCCAAGATTTTCTCTGGCCAATCAATCGACCTGCGAGTTGCAGCGGAATGCAGAGTTGTCGTGGCTGTCGACAGGGCATCGTCAGCTGCGCCCTGAGATTGAATGGACGAAAAGATGAACATCTCCCACATGTATCTATTAATCCAGAAATCATAGCTGTCGGCATAGATGGTGTTTTTCTCAAGCTTGTTCCAAATAGACCTGGCCTCATTGGGTACGGCCTTTATTTCTGTTAAAAACTGGATGTAAATCCTTTCCAATCGATATTTCGGGTCGCCTTGGAAAGCTTTGCCATATTTCTTTTTCCCTGTCTTCGCCACCAAGTCCATGGAGGCTTTCAACTCAGCCTCCATAGCTTTTACATCACGATCATTTGTTGCCTGTTTTGCAGCTGTCCTTCTTAGGTATGTACACCATGCACTATGCACGTTGATCATACCCTCCAAGCCATCGCTGCAAAGCTGTTCGTCAACGGTCGCGGCGTCTTTTATGGAAGCAATTTCATCATACGGAAGGCCAGCTTCTTCGGCACATTGTACGTATCTAGCCCAAAGTCTTCCCGAAGTCGGACAATGTTGGACGGCTCTCCGAGATGCTTCGAGGCCCGGAGTTGTAAAAGATGGTGTATCAGAAGTCCGAGACAGAAACACTATGTAATCGTGCCATGTGTCTTCATCTGTTGCAAATAATCCAGTCAATGCTCTGTCAAACAAGCCGCAACAGAGGCGAGTCGAAAGCTGCGCGTCACAATTCTTTTCCTTGGTTTGACGCATTTCCCAGTCTAGATATTGCCGAAGTTGTGACTTTTGGGCATCGATATCCCCATCGCGCTCCGCTTTCTTCAGTTTCAGCTCGAAGGGGTCACGTAACTCGATAGCCTTTCGGGGTTCTTGAGCTCGAGTTGTGATTTCTTTCATGGTTCCTTCCCACTCGGACTGATTGTACTCGGACAAGAAGCTGGAGAAGGATTGGGAGGTTTCATCCCAGGTAATGTGGGGTGTCGCGAGCCGATTGCAATAGAGTCCGGTTATCCGTTTCAAAAGCTCGGGCGTTTTGTGCGTGCGGAAATTTTCAATCTCGACAGTGATCCAGCGGTCCCAGAGCTGATGGCTATCGCCCAAGCGATACTGAATAGCCTCATAGCCTTGTTGCCATAGCTCCAACGAAGCATCTGAGGAGAAAAGCTCCTGGCCTATCACCTGCTCATCTTCCGTCCACCCCGCATCGCTGGATTTGCTACTTTCGCAAAGATCCTGGAAGAAGGTGCAGTATGCGAGCCACAACCCCAAGCTACCGGGTTCTGCACCGACGGCACGTCTGTAAAGCTCCAGTATTTTGACACGATGCTCGAGGTCAGATGCGTTGCGCGCAGACTCTTCGATGTAGGCAGTCCAGCTGCTTTCACCTACAGGGTTGGCCATTGTCTCGGTCACGTTGGGAGTATGCTTGCGATGCGATGCGATGCGGCATGGCTTGGGATGAAGAGCTGACAGGGAAGCCGAGACGTGATGTAAAAAGACAAAGAATCAACATGCTGCGACGATGTCCTGGAGAGGCACAATAAGGTACCTAGGTACTTACCTAAGGTAGCTAGCTCTATGTATTAGTGGAATGACGACACAAGCTGCCCGCAGACAGCGGCAAGGCCTGGTCGACAGCTGTTGACAACAGTGGGCCAGCTGCCGGCTAGTT
Organism: Atkinsonella hypoxylon; assembly: GCA_000729835.1. Lineage (NCBI taxonomy): Eukaryota > Fungi > Ascomycota > Sordariomycetes > Hypocreales > Clavicipitaceae > Atkinsonella > Atkinsonella hypoxylon. The sequence continues at coordinate 25,843 of JFHB01000193.1, forward strand.
GGGGCTGCAGCCCGGCCAAAGGAGCCAAGTAGTGAAGGCCGCAGCTGCCAGACAGGCGTTGTTTTGCGTCATTATGAAAAGCAGCAAGGGAAGGAGAAGCGAATTCCCGCTTTGCTTCTATACCTAAGCATTGTGGAGTTGGTGAGCTTCTTATTCTTACTTGGTTTTTTTAATTGAATCGTCCGGCTAGGGCAAAATGCAGCAGCTTATTCCAACACTTCCCCTCGTCTATGATGCCGATAAATTCGGCTGGCATTAGCATACTAGTGTATTATGGTAACGAGACCTCTATGTGTCACGCGTCGTGAACAGCAGGCGACAACATCGCAAACAGTGTTTTGGATCAATACTCGGTCCGTCATTATCATCTCATGCTGCGACTGGTGGATGGTTGCTCACACCACTACGTAATCATGTTGCAGCATAATGCCTAGCGTAATGCTCAGCAACGAGCCGCCCCCAAATTCAGCTACTTCGAAACTATGGCTTGTATTCTGATTAGTTTGGATGCTTCTAAAAGTTCTAGGCAGCAAAACTATCTCCCCGCAAAAAGGGTCCGCTAGGCAAGCCGGGCCATACTCCGCTCCGTCTCTTCTACTTATTAAGCGAAACGTCATCATCCAGCGACTGGAATGTTGTAATGTTAGGTTATATGTATTAGCAAGCGCCTGCGGAGTATTAGAGGGGCACTCTGCTCATCTTAGCTCGTCTCAGGTGCAGGTAGGTAGACTTCCAGACGCGCAGCACAAGCCATCGCTAGTGTGAATTAGTGGCATCAATGTGAGCCGCTGCTAGAAGTTGCTACTAAAGCCGCTGCTGTTCATTGGTAATACTCCACGTCGCGCTAATACTCCGTACACTGAGAGGCTTTGCATAAGCAGCCCGTTACCATCGTGCAAATGCTCCACTTTTACCTGAGATGGGATGAGCCCCTCTTCTCGCTTCGAGAATGGCAAGCACGCAGGTCCCATTTTGTCGATCACCTAAATACCCACAGCGCGTCAAAATCCTTATGTACATATGTACAAATGCCCCATATGCATATATGCACATATATATTGTCCAGCCAGGACGACGTGATCGACTGTCGCGTCGAAAAAGCAAATTGAACTAACTTTCTTATGTCTTGGCGCAGTGGTTCATGCGCGTACTCCGTACACGACACAGCATGTCTCAGGCTCGCTTCGCACGGTTTTAAATCAGGTAATTAGTCCAAACCCAGTTCGACTTTTATTACAATTAATTATGGAGTAGCATGTTCATGCTTGGCCCCTCCCTATAGCTTGTGACTTTCAAGGCATGAATACGGAGTAACTAATGATGGCGATAGCACATAATGCGGCGGGCCACATCATCCACATCCAAGCCTGTCATCAAACTCTGCCGGAGTACGGGGTATAAAAGAAAAAGAAAAGAACAGAAAAAGAAGAGGGGTGTAGTGATTGCCTTCATGTAGTCCACCCTCCTCCCCCTCCGCCCCGGCGCGCAGGATGGACTATATACGAGTCGCTTGATTATGTCGATTCGATCCACTACGGACCGGAACAGTATCTGGGTTTTCTGGGTTTCTTATATTAATATCCATGGAACTGCGTCATGGAACTGCGTCAGGTGAATAGCAACAGTATGTACTAGGTACTGCGAACCTCGCATTGAACATATGCCTGGTCGAAAGTGCCACGACACCTCTTGTCGAGTACAAGTGTCGTGTTAACGTACACTATTAACAAATCACTACAGTACATCCAACCCAGAGTTGACTCCAAAGCGGATTGGAGAGGCGTCGTCTAAGCCAGGAACCCATGTGTTCCGAGCTAAAGTCTCCATCTTACCGGAAGCCCAACAATGCTAAACGGCCATCGGGCAAGCCATTCAGCTCCTTGGGATCCTGTTATGGCAATCTACCCCGGTCAAGACAGACCAGGGGAGCATGCCGTACTAGCAACTCTCAACTACTTTCAATACAGCGTCATGCGCTTCGCATGTTACCAAAGCTGGGACCAGCACAAATATGTCCGTGCCTCTCTCTACCCACCAAGCCAGCCCTCTCCAACGTTCTGATTTTTTCTTTAACACCCTCTCTTCTCCCTTGTTCATCTCATTCGAAGCTAGTCTTTCGGGTTTATCCGATTTCCCTGCCACCATAAAAACAAAATGAGCAACCAGCCCATTGACTGGTTATCCAGGGATCGACTTGCTAAAGGCGATTTCGTCCGGGACGATGCCTTACTTTCCCCTAAAGACTCATTTGCATTTGATCTAAAAGAAGCACTTGACCTTCCGCCGCCCACCCCAAACTCGGCTTCTGCTTCTGCTTCAATCATCTCTGCTCCGTCGTTGACTAGGCATTTAGACGCTGAGCCGCCTCTACTGAACAATAGGCCCTCTTATCAGTCACCACCACCTCCGTCACAAACCCAATCATCGAGTACCAATACCTGCCGCGGTGTACCTCGCCGGGGTTCCAACATGGCGTCCACGAGCAAGGCTCAATCCCAATGCCTTCAACTCTGTACTACAGTGTCAGCGGCATGCGACCAAGTTGCTGAGAAGATGTCCGAATACATTACTTCAGTCAAGCATCTGCCCCACAGCTTTGGGCCGCTGGCGAATGATGTTCTCGATACATGTCAAGTTCTTTCCTACATCGAGGCAGGTCTCGGCGAAGCTACTCGCAACCAAGAGTCGCTTCCTCTCGATATGATTGCCTTGTTGGACAAGAAGTTCCGAGCTGCGCAGGCCAACTTCCGTGGTCTCGATCTGTTGGTGAGCAAAGAGCTGGAATATGAGCGAAAGGGATCTATGGGGCGGATGAGACGCGGCTTTGGCAAAATGTTTGGGGACAACAGCCTCGAGAAGATGTCTCAGACACTGGCCAAAACCCGCGAGGACATGAAAGTCACCACGCTCATGTTCCAGTGGAAACTCGGAGCTGATCACATGGAGAGCGAGCTGGGCATTGGTTACATCGGTCTAGCTTCGGCTCTAGAAGGACCAGAACATCGACTTCAACGCTCGGAGTCAATAGTTTCAGGTGACAAATCATCAAATCATCGTGTGCCAGTCAATATTACTCCACAGCATCAACGCAGTGTTGAGGACCACCATCTTGCATTGCGGGAACACTCTCATCTGCCCGTGTTGCCCCCAGTTCCCAAGTCTACAAGGTTGAACGTTTACGGACAACACGAGTCTGTAAGCGGGGAGAGCAATGGATATGGTGCTGTATCTGATTACACTCAACTGGGCCCGATCCCACGGTATGCTAATAGCTCCAATGCGAGCTCATATGATGGGCAGCACAGCAGAAAGACAGTACCAGATCGTATGATGGCAAATGACGAAGCAAACGCAACAAGTTCGGCATTGGACGAGATAGTGGCCGATATCAAAGCTCTCGAATTGGATAACTCCAAGACAATTCACATGAAAAGCGAACCTTACAGCATGCCTCGCCGAAGGCCTCGAAGCAATATTGATGCTGACAGAGCGAATGTCGAGCAAATCCTCGTGTCTGCCGTCCGTGCCGGCGATCATAAACTCGTCACCCAGCTGCTCGACCGCGGTGCCTCACCCGACACTGGCTCGGAGGCACACGCGCTCAACGAGGCCATTCTTAGGCTTGATGCCGAGAGCGTGCGTCTTTTGCTCCTCTACGGCGCTGATCCCAACGCGACCGACACGGACGGTGTCAGTCCCCTCGTCGTAGCAACTGAGAAATCATATCTCGATGGGGCCATTGCCCTTTTGAAATATGGCGCAGACCCCAATATGTCTACTGGGCCGGAGACGGACTGTCCTGTTTCCATCGCAGCCGTGGCCAATAACGTCAGGTTCACCCATCTGTTTCTCATGTATGGGGGCAATGCGAACCAGACCACGGCCGACGGCAACACTGTCCTCATTGGGGCCATCAACAAGAAGACACCCAAACATCTCATTGATATGCTACTTAATTACGGTGCGGGTCCTAATGAGAAGAATCGAGAGGGTAAGACTGCCCTGTTCGAAGCCATTACCAGCGCTAGGACCGATATCGTGAGCAGCCTCATTGAGCACGGAGCCAACACCAATCTTCCTGGTCCTAAGCACATGCTGTGGCCAGCTGTACACCATTCGTCATGCTTGCAAGTTCTCCTAGTCAACGGCGCGGACCACAAGAAATGCCCTGGTATCCTGGAGCTCGCAGCTAGTATCAATAACCTTGAGTCGATGCGTATCCTGCTGAATGCTGGGGTTGACCCCAACTCTAAGAAGGACGGAGTGTACACACCACTCTGTACGGCTATTCGAGACAATCGCAAAGACATTTTCGACCTCTTGCTCCGCAGCGGCGCCGACCCCAACGTCCCAGCCAGTGAATACCCTTGTTTCAAGTGCGTCACGCACCACAGAGAACAGTACTTACCAGCTCTCGTGGCAGTCGGTGGCAACCTGAACTCACCCAAGGGCATCTTAGAGACGGCCGTGACATCCAAGAACGGACCAGCCTTGAAATGGCTTCTGGATCAAGGTATCGACCCGAATGAGAAATCCCCCAAAGGCTACACACCACTCACAAGTGCCATTCGCGACAACGACATTGGCTTCGTCGACATGCTTCTCTCCCGAGGAGCCAACCCCAACATTCGCGGCCAGGACTGGCCCGTCTGCATGGCTGTGCGCAATCCAGAGATCCTAGCGCGCATCCTGGCCGTGCTGCCAGAGCCACGGGCCTTTAAGGGCGTCATGGAGATGGCAGTCGTAGCCAACCAGCTCGAATCCGTCAAGCTCCTCCTCGCGGCAGGTGTTTCGGTTGAAGACAAGAATGGTGGGGTATTTTCGCCTCTAACATCCGCTCTTCGCGAGTACCGGAAAGACATTGTCCAATTCCTCATCAACGAGGGACGAGCCGATGTCAATGCCCCGGGCGAGCATCTTCCCATCGTGAAAGCACTGCGACGGTGTGCTACCGAGCACACTGAGATGATTGACATGCTACTGGACAAGGGCGCTGACCCCAACAAGATTTACAGAGGCTGGAACGGCATCATGCAAGCCATCGAGAATGGCGACATAGAGATGCTCAAGAAGTTGGCGCAGAAGTCTGGAGTAGATCTGGACGTCAAGGATGAGCTCGGTCGCACAGTTACAGAGATTGCCAGGTCAAGAAGATGGGATGAGGCCGTGGAAGTTCTGCGCGCCCATGCCCGATAAATAGGGATTGTGTTTTTAATCAATTTTTTTCTCATTTAAAATTTTTTTTTTTTCTACAATCATGCCATTTACATAGGATCTTTATTTTTGCGCTTCATTTAACCTTCATACCTGATACCACTCTTCTTTTTTATTGTTGGTGTATTTACTTGATAAATATTATCCCAATAGACAAGCTTGTTGGGACGATCTTATGCACTACACCCCCAGACGCAGAAAGGCAGCTGCATAAAGCGCACGTCCGAAAAGTCGACTGTTCTACAACTCGAGATTCAGTCTTAGCTTGATGCTTTACTTTGAGCACCAAAGTGGTGACAGTCTCTCTGAATCGCATTATCCCCGAGCAAGTGTACCTCGGGCGGCTATAGTGAGGTACGTATGCGACCAATCGCAGCATTTTTGTGTCGAGAAGAAAAAGTCCGGATGGATGTAGATGTAATAGGGGGAGTGCGATTCATAAAAGGTACCTCCATTCGCTTTGTGCACCATGCCGGGGATAGCTTCGTTAGGATCCGCATGTGCCCCGCAGCGTCGATCCCGATCGCATGTAAGCCGGGACCTTCCTTTCCCACTTTCCAACATAGTTAGCACAACTATTTCTATGATTCGGGCTCGCCTTGGGTTTTTCCTGCACCAGTTCTCTGATTCATCCTGTGAATCTTTTACCCTAAGCGATTGAAGATAGGTAACGATCTCAATGTCCTCTGAGGCTTGTACAAGACTAGTGCATCCAGAGCCTCTTCTTACGCTAGGGGTGGGTTCACCCTGTTGTCCTTCTATGAGGGAAAGCATCACCTGCTTTACTTGCAAGCTCTGTGGATCCAGATAGACGAGAAGCTACAAGTTGTGAGGCTTTAGGGACCTTGATAGGACGCCCCTGATCGCTAGGGGGCTAAGTGAGTCTGTAGATCAGTAGAAGTGCCTACGATTATGACAGTTTCAAAGAGCTACATTGTAGGTCTGGCAACCCACTAGGTAGCCTAGGGGCGGAATATTCCAATACACAAGGATTTTATAAATGAAGTAATATTACTAGTAGCTGTTAAGACCTTGATAAATGCTGCTTGTAAGGAAGCGATTACTCTAGCCTATTGTCACTGGTACTAGCTTAAAAGCCTTATAGAAGGATTCAAGGGGTAAGATATTGAGCTGCTACTAGAAGTCATTCGAAGTCGGTCCATCCCTTTGGCAGTGTTAAGAGAGCAATCTAGTCGCTTGTAGGTACCTAGGTAACTAGTTAGTATACTGTTTTTCCCAGATGCAAGGTACCTAGGTACCTTGCATATACCGAAAATAAATGGGGCGGTGGCTGCTCGACTCCTACAGCCAATTACAGTCACTTAGCTGGTTCAGCAGTGGGTTGCTTAGCTAGCCCTAGGTACGACTACAACCTATACATATTGTAGTTATTCCTTACATCTATAGAGAGTCAACATACATTATACCGTAATAGTGACGAGCTTGCTCCTTTAACACTGCCAAAGGAATAGAGCCATTGAGAAAAAGCCGGCCGTTACGGAGGTGAAGTCTTTGCGTCCTCAAAGAGACAGTGCAAGTACCCGCAATCTCCAAGTAGACAGAGATATACTTCTCAACGTACACTAGGGCTAGGCTATTCAGAGGTATCACCAATGTATCGGAAGATGAGTGAGAGTGAGCCCGGGCAAAAGGGTTAGAAGTGCCTGCAGACGAGCGTTTTTCATTGGTGCATAGCCCTGTCGGTGTGGCCGCACAGGTAATGGCCGTTCAGCACACCAGACCACACCAACCGGCCACTTTTTTTTTCTTCAACCGCGCGCCTCCCTTTGTACCGGGCGACAAGGAGACGGGGCGCTCCAGCCCGGTCCCGTGGCCCCGCAACATCCTGGCTCGGGCGCGAAGCACTTCGTGACGCGTGTAGTTCAGTTACTGGCGATGTCAATAGACTGCACGGCAACAACGATTCCAGCAACGTCCTGCCTGAAATCGACCATTGAGAGAGGCCTTTCAGGTGGGCTTGACGACACGCCCGCGGAATACTAACAAGAGCCGCTGCGGATGTTGTTGGTCAGTTTCAACGGCGTGCGACATGATGCTTCAATTACCTACCTCTGGTTACCTACTATCAAACGTCTGCGTGGGCCACTCCGTAATCCTGGCGGGAAATCACCCTGCGGCGTTGTTAGCTGCGTAATGGATTCAAGGGCTCCTGGTAACCACGGTGAATTTAATTGTCCGTACTGTGTGAGACATAGAAGGGCCTGCATGTGGTCCTGTGGTCCTGTGGGCACCTGGGGCCTTTTGTTCTCCGAATGACAGGATGAACCAGGGCGACCGTGCTTCGTTTTTATGAATTGAAGCACGCGAGGGGATGGGGGAGGGGGGATGCATCGCGGAGATGCGGCTTGAACGAACAAGCATTCGATGACTGGTTGTGCTCCTCTTTTTATTACTGCCCCGTTGGAGCGGGACGATAAGTTTCATCTTATAGCTCGTCAGAGAGCTCGGAAAGAATCGTTGGTTACGGCCATGTAGGCTGTTTCAAATGTCAGGGGCTGGGAGGCGAGGGCCGTACCTACTCTATGTGATCCCATTAATTTGAATACCCAGGATAGGTATTCCGTAGGTACCTATCTATATCTTGGGCCCATGACCCCTCAACTTGTGCGCACCACTTTGAGTGACCTTTAGTAGCCTTCAAAAACATCATAAGAGACCACGTACACTCGCTATCTATGTCGTACTCGTGATGTATCTCTTTGTAGTTAACACGATTACAATACTTCTGTTATACATCAATATAGCCAACCTGACTGCAGGTCCCACTTTTACACAGTACATCCATCTTGTCACTTTAAAAGGGGCACAAGTAGTCCCTATAAGCGCCGGGTCTGGAGGTAGCTGGAAGTCAATATACTATAACGGCATTTATTACAGAGAGTTTAGCACACACACACAGCTGATGATAAAGTACCGCGTGTCTCATGTTACGCAGCCGCCCAAGCACATTGGAAGCTCATTCGTGATCTGGCTGGATAGCGCCACAGAGCAGCGAATTGAGAGAGTACTGCGATTGTGAAAATAGTATGCTGGTTTATTGCGACCAATTGAAACACGATGCTAACATTGAGCTGGACTCTTAAACAGAATGGCGGCTCCACATTGGTACCACACTTTGTTTACCTTTCTCGCGTGAGATTTGTTGATCTGAGTGGGCCAAGGGAAGGGGTTGCAAGGGTACGGAATCTGCACTAGGGCGGATTAGTACCATAGCACGCACATGGTGGTCAACGGCCAGCAACGTCATTTCAGTATGAACCTTGTGTCCACTCACTGGGTTTGGGCGCCAAGGGCTGCGCGCCGCCTAGCGACAGAAAGCATAACAGTCACAAAAAAAAAAAAAAGGGGGGGGGGGGGGCATCGTAGGTTGTATTACAGACCAGGTTGTTATGTTTTTGTGCTGATGTGTCACGATCTCTTCGGTAATTTCTCTGGTTCGAAAGGGCCAGAAATGGAAGCGGAAGGCACAACCCAGTCACCCGGGGGGGCTCTTTCATATTAAAGACCTCACAACTCGCAGCGGGGGTGACCAGGTTTCAACGGAAAAGTCCCTCATGAATAAATGCCTCGATGAGAGCTGTCTGTGCCTGCTAGCTCACGTGAGTTGATAACTGCCAGGTCTTTCAAAAATAGTCTGGTGTGAAGAGATAAGATTAACAAAAAAAAAAAAAAACGCCAAGTTGACGACTCGAGGGCCTTCGTGTTATGCCCTTGCTTCACCCGCTCGCTTGGCAGCGCCCTGCTAAGCGAACTGTTATTAGCTGTTCAAGCCCTTTTCGCTCCGCGCTCCACACTAGCTTCCGCGGCATTGTCTCCCTCTGCACCTGCTCTCTTCGTAACCAACCGTACCCAAATGCTTCCTTCCTTCACTTGTTCTTCACCTCATCTTCACTTTCACACCGATTTCATACCGACATTCCTTCTCGACAGTGCGTCTACTTTCCTGCTTCCCAGGTGGAATCTCACAATACGCTGCATCTCCCATAGACGCCTTCCGTGTCTATCTTTCTCTTTCCATTCTCTCCTTTCCTTAAGCGAATCATCACCCACACTCTCTTGGTGGTGTTTCTTCAATCCACTCAGTAGTCGTACACACCACTTTTCACATTCTCGACCTCGCCGACATTTCGACCACCAACCAAGGCGCCGCGCTCCATTCCTTTCTCGACTTATAGTTCCTCTCATTCGTCATACACTCACTTACCTGCGAATTTATGTCACTGGTGACGATAAAATCGTATCAAGCTCAGCTCTGATCATCTCCTGACCCGGCGTTCCTTTTTGCTCCCTCGTACTTGCGATTGTCCTCCCGCTACACGACAACAGGCGTCATTGCCTTTGGCGCACTAGATTTGGTTTTTCCTTCACACGAAATTGACAGTGCCAGGCGGTGGTAACGTCGATCAACTGTAAGGAAGGTCCTCGACAGCGAAACCGGACGCGCTTTGCTAGAAATCCTCCAGCCGCCATCATGGGTCGGGTTTTGCCCCTTTTTTTAAGCCTCCTCGGCGCACTCCACGTTATTGGTGTTTCTGGTGAAAGTGCTGCAGGATGCATTGTAAGTTTCCTGGCATTAATTGATGATTATAAACATCTTCTAGACTTGCAATCACCTTGTCAAGACTTCTACCAAAGCATTGTCAAATAACCATTCGCTAGGGACGCTGCGCGAATAATGTTCGCGACAAATTCCAAGATCTGCAATGCCCAGACGCCAATGCAGCAGCCTGCTTTTGCAAAAATCCGACTTTTCCTCGAGCAGTGTTAGAGTGTAGTCAGTCATGTGGCGCAACAATGGATATGGTTTCTGGGTATCTGACCTCGGATTTCTGCAAAAGTGCGTCAACCACTACTCTTAATATCTCCGTGGGCTATTGCCACAGAACTTGTCTGACTTATTTGCTTGCATCTTAGCCCAAGGACTTGCGAAGCCCAGTGATTCGGCAGCTGCCAAATCTCTGGCATCTTCAACTTCCGCTTCATCCCAAACAGCTGGCCCTACGACTAGCATCACACGGACCCCTCAAACCACGCCAAGCAGTTCTGCTACCGTCCCATCGTCAACCCTGACATCTAGTCAAGTCTCAAGTACTGCATCTACCGCACCAGTGACTTCTGCATTAGCAACTTCTACATCAAGAGCTTCTGCATCAGCAAGTTCTGTCTCAGAAATATCTTCATCTGCTGCTCCTGACGCAACCAGTACATCCACGACATCGGATGGTTCATCAACCAACTCGGACACAGTTCCAAGCGCAACTTCTTCCGCCAGCGCCACTCCGGCTAAGACTTCCCATGGGTTATCTCAGGCTGCGATTGCCGGCATTGGCATTGGCGTCGGAGCCGCAGTAATTGCCGTGGTTGGAATCGTTATTTACATGCTTCTCAAGGGCCGAAGAAGCAAAGCTGTTCACCATACAGACAATATGGAGATTTCGAAACCGCTACCTGGCTCCGGCAGAATGTACCCTAACCGACAAGACAATTATCGTGGTGGACGTGATGCATCATTTGAAAAGTTTGGCAATGATATCGAGATGACCTCAAATCGATATGAAGACATGATACCCCGAACTCAGCCTCGAACTATGGTGTGATGAGTAATCGGTTTCTTGAACCAATTTGTTCGAGCATCAATTGCTTGACGAGCAGAGTGCAACGGGAAGCAGTACTTGAGTAGCCAGCAAGGAAAGCCTATCCACTCTTTTTGTTCTCTCTTTCATTTTTTAGTACATCCTTTCTAGTCGATGTTACACTTTCCATGTTTTTTTTTCACGCTGTGTCCGCAATGGTTCTGCACGCTTCATGTTAATGCAGGTGGTTTCGCTCTGTGAACCCCAGCGAGGCTCAAACTATGCCGCAACGCAGCATTCAACTGACGGCAGAATGTCTTCGACGCCAAAACATACACCCCGGGGAAGCCGAAAGCTCATATGGGGAATGCGAGCCGATTGCATTGGTAGTGACTTTGAACTAAAAGCGCTCTATATTTTATGTTGTCGTGCTAGAACTTGGCAGTCACCCGATGACTACATGGAGAACTAGGACAGGAAAACTGGACCTGATGTAGGCGCAGTTGTACAGTTATTCAATGTACATATGTTACAAGATTTTGTGTCTGGAAGACCACGCATGATTCGCCAAATTATGAAAGGTTGACTATGAAAGGTGAGGGTAGCCCATTGCGGCATGGAAGCCTTCTTTTCTACCACGAATAGTATGGCCGTTGGCCATAAATAGGCCGATTAGGTAGATGCACCCAGGGTCCCCTTGCGGCCTTTTTCGCCACACGCTCCTCGTACTCTCGTATTCTTGTTTTTTCTTCTTTGAGAAGAATTGTGAAGCCTGCAATGGTATTAGTTAGTTAGCGGTGCGGACTAGCATGAGCAATGTGACACTGGCAGAAACCAACTTGTGCTTGGGTGCTGGATGACTCCCATTCTACCGCGACCCTTGTAATCGAGTTCCTTGCCTCTCCAAGGTCCACGCCCAACCCACGACTGTGCAATGTACATGCGAGTTGGGTCCGATATTTCAATCCAGCTGCCATCCTTGGTTTGGATCTTTCTGGGCTTACTTAGCAGCTCGCCATTGACTTTTCCAAGGCCCATTCCCCTCTGCGCAATAGCCAAATCTCTTGCCTCCTCCAAATAATACTTGACCTCCGCAGCCGTCTTCTTCTTAGACCACGTCATCTGGGTAATGGCGTCGTCGACGCTCTTCCCTGCGATTTGACGAGATAGCATGACCAGCTTTTTCACGCTGGTGGCCATGAAGTGACTCTTGTGCAGCAGCTGTCTTTCCGTCATCTTGACTCTATCTGCTCTGGAGACGGTGCCGTTGCTGCGGACCATCTGGATGACTTTGCGTCGTTGCCAGCGTATCCTGCTCTTTGGATCGGGATCTGCCACCATGGCCATATTCTCCCGTGTCTTCTGCTCGGGTTGCTGAGAGGCAGACGCTTCTTCGGTCGACGTAGAGGGAGATCTGGCAGCGTCGATTTCGTCTTGGAAGATGTTGTTGGAGACAGATCCGTGCATGTTGCGTTCGAGGAAAGCGGCCCGTTTCTTGGGATCGTCAAGCTCGGCGGTTGTTGGGTCCTGGGAGCTTGCGGCGGCGGTACCTTCTTTCGGGCTGGATTTGCCCCAGCCCTTGAACTTGAAGATGGACCATTTCGAGCGGCGTTGCGAGGCTGGTGTGGAGGGGAGCAGTGTGGTTGTTAGGGGTGCGGCTGAGGAGGAAGGGCCTGGTGGAAGGCGGAGGTTTAGCAAAGTTCCTGCGCTTCACAAAGAGCCAATTGGTTTTTAGAGATGATTTGACTTGATGATCGACTTACCTGTGAGTGCTAGCCGTCGGCTAGCGAGGCGCAAACTCATGGCGGGCAATAACGCAAGTGTGACCGGGTGAGAGTGAGAGAGCAGTAGCAACTTTTTTTCGAAGGCATAGTTGGTCTGTAGTAGCATCTCAAAGAAGGGACGCGCTGAACAGCCGGACTTCAGCCGCCTTGGAACACCTCTTCTGGAGTTCCGGAGTTCCGTCGAGTCCCTGGTAAGCTGGCAGGTGCATAGCACGTGACTGCGCTAGCGCCAATTCTTACTTATCAGATCAGACCATGCTTTCCTCGGTCAAGTCAATCCTTATTTTCGTCAAACGCGTTAATTACCTAGCAAACGATTCTGGCTCCGAATTCGCCCGCCGCAGCTTTGCATTCTCACCATCTTGCTTGTTGTCTTGGGCAATTACCAACTCGCCAAAATGACTCCCATTCAAGGTGTACGTCAATTCATGATTCAATGGGTCGGGCCGGCGTGCGGAATAGGGACAGCTTGAAGTTGCGGAGAGCTAACTGGGTGGAAATTTGTAGCTTCTGCGACGACGCCTGATTCTTGACCTTTCACTTGGTGTGGGTACGTTTTTGCTTCTTTTGCTTCTTGGGGGACGAACTGGACTATTCTTGCTTCGGACAGCACTTGCCAAGGGGTGACTTGAAAGGCCGTGCGGGGGAGGGAGTCGTGTGCTAACGGGATTTGCAGGTGGTGGCCTCGTTATGGCCAACTTGTTCTGGTGAGACGAAAACATCTTTTGATGCCGAGTGTGATGCGGACCACCAATTCTAACCCCGACCAGGTACGGCTACCACATGCCACGAACCAATGCCCGTGATGCGTTCTACAGCAAGCTGGAGGCCAAGCGCGCCCAGAACAAGCGGTAAATCGTCTTTGTGGGGGAGGGGCATTACCGGGAAACACGGAAGCAACGACAAGAAACTGCAGAGGAGAGACGGGGAGATGGCCTGAGGTTGCGCGGATATGGTTGTGACTTTATACTTGGTTGCGGTTGGCCTACAGCATTAGACGGTTGAATTGTGAGTTGGACACGATCTGTGAGAAGGTCGCTGGACGCATTACTTTGCGATAGACCAGGCAGTCCCAGTCTACCTGATGCTTGAGAATCAATTTTCTTTGTGAATGCTGTGGAATGCGAATGACAAGTGTACAAAAAGTGACCATATTCCCATGTTCCCACCAAGCATTCATCCCTCTCTCGCCGCATCCCCATCCGCCCAACTCCCCGACCACAGAAAAGGCCTCACCTTTCCTCTCTCCCCATCCTGCCCCCCTCCCACACTCACACGTCGCGCCTCCCAGGCCGTAGTCTCAACCATAAACGAGCCCTTTCTATCCTCACACCTAGACACACGACCCGCGCACGCAAGTCGCAGAAAAATCAGCAACCAGCCTTCCGCATAGTGGTCCTACAACAACAGCAACGACGAAAGCAACGTACCTCCGGAAAAGCCTCTCGACGGGGAAGCACTGCACGGGGCTGTTTCGCGCCAGCGGCCTTTGCACCTCGCATTGGTACTGGAGCATTCGCAGCAGGGCGCAGGCCGAGAGGTCGATCCTGTGTGCCGACGACGGGCCGTGCTTGCGTCGGCGACCGTGGAGGTCGAGCTGGACTCGGGAGGGGAGCTCTGAGGACGGGAAGGAGTGGCAGGGTGGTGTCATTGCAGCGAGGTTTCCAAAGAGAAAGTTTTTCTTTTCTTTCGGGTGGCGATGGATGCTGCTTTGGGGAGTAGGTTACTGGGTCAGATTGAGGAGGGGAGTTTGGAAGAGGTGAGTTTGGGCCGGGGTCCGACGTCATTGAGGTGCCGTGATAGTTCGGGATACCATGTCATCCATTTTGATTTCCTACATCCCGGTGAGATTTTCGGATGGGGTTTCTTTTTTTCTTTTTTTTTTTTCACAATTTTCAGCGCTTAAAATTTTGAAAATTGTTCAGACAATACAAGTCAAAAGTAGAAGCGCTAACAAAGGACCAGCTCCTCTCCGAATTCCAATCCCTCGTCCACCCCCGTTCACGCCTCAAACCAACCCACGTCGCAGCCCTCGACGCCCTCGCGGCATCACACCTGCGCGACACCCAGTCCCCGACCCTATCCCTCACCGGCCGCAGTCTCCCGCTCGTCTACAAAATCGTAGCAACCCTCCTGTCGCCCCCTCATTCCAAGGCCCTCTTCGTGCTCGACCTCGACGGCCGCTTTGACCCCTCCTGTCTAGACTGCGAAGCCGAGGACCTGGACCACGCGTACGTCCAGCATCCTGCGCGGAGCGGTCCCGAGCGCCTGCGCAGCCTGGTCAGCGAGGCAGAGCACTTCATGCTCTACGACGAGGACGCGAGGCGCAGTCGGCATCGGGAGTGGTGGGGTACCATTGTGCTGGGCGGGCTGGCGGCGGGCGATGTCACGGCCGGGTGGAAGGGATGGCTTCGGGTCGACAGGTTGGTTCCCGGCTTTGCGTCGGCTTGTGTTGAGGAGGCTTGGGGACAGAGGGAGCGGAGGCAGAGGGCTGTTGAGCGGACGGGGTGGACTGCGAGCTCGGGGTGGGGAGGGTTTGAGTTTTCAGAGGGGAGGGCAGGATAAGAAGCTTTTTTCTTTTTCTTTTCTTTTCTTTTCTTTCTTTCTTTTTTTGTTCATTATGGAGTGGTGATGGTTTAGTTGGTTTCTGTTGGGGATGGTTTGAGGATGGATGGCAGATGGTAGAGCATGGATGTCGGGCTGAAGCGCTGAGGGCATCTATTCCTCGACTACCGGCAAATACAGTACACGTGCTTCCCACAAATGCAAGATACGTTCATCACCTAGTGAAAAACTTAATTTGACATGAGAAGCGATAATGAAAATCTAATCTGTATTTTTTGGTGTTTTCATAATAGATGTGATGCTCATCAGGGTATAAAGAATGCATCAAGTCTAGTCTGACCTTGAATCTATCAGGTCATCATCAAAACGTCGTAACGAATGCAAGATTGGGGAAACAACAATAAAAACGCAACCCATGCGCCGAAACCCGTGTCCAATAACGCCTAGTGAAGTTGCTTGCTTACACAACTATGGCCTCTGAGTCTGCGTCGACGACAGCGGCTTCCGCAACAACCTTCTCAAGACCCTGCTTCAGAGAAGTAGAGTGCCTGCGACGCATCTCGCGCTCAATACCGTGATTGACGGCGTCGAGAACCGTGTCCACGGTGACGCGAGGCTTGTACGCCGGCTCCGTGCCCTCCTGGTACACGCCCGTCTTGACGAGGATGCTGTACCAGTCGTTCTCGGCCGTCTGGTTGACAGCATTGGTGCCGCGAATGTCGCTCTCGGGCGTGTCGCCGACAAAGTAGACCGTCTTGGGGGCCTCGGAGATGCCGTGCTCCGAGTGGCGCCACTGCTTCATCAGGCGCGAGGCGAACTCGAACGTCGGCACCTGGGGCTTGCCGAAGGCGTGCGTCCTGAGCTTGCCTTTGCCCTTGGTTAGGTCGCTAAATGTGACTTCGAACATGCGCCGCAGGGCGCCCATGCCCAGACGGACGTGCTCGTGCGCAGCGGACCAGACGACGTCGTTGTGCGAGAAGTAAAAGGGGGGTCCTTCGTCAAAGGTCTCGCTGCGCGCGCCGAGGCGTCCGCCCTTGGACATGGCGAGATCGAGCATGATCTGGATGTCGCCGGCCCAGTCGCGGGAGTCGGCAAAGACAAAGACTGCGTCAATGGTGACGTCATCAAAGTCTCGAGAGCGCGAGTTGGCGTGTTCTTCGGCAGTGAGCTTGCGGAACGGCGTGGTGGCAGCGTCGTGTTTGATGATGTCGCCCGGGGTGACGACGTCCTTGAAGCCGTAGCCCTCGGCAACCTCGCGGCACTTTTCGCCCTCGCCGCCGACAACGAGGACTGTACCGTACTTTTCCGCCATCTCCCTCATAGGGGTGTGGCCGCAGATGAACTGGCCGGGCTTGATATCTTGCAGGAGTTGTTTTGAAAGATCGCGGCAGCGTTCCTCTTCCGTCTTGCCGCCACCATTGGTGAGGAATATATGAGGTCTGCGTGAAGGGGTCAGCTTGGTTGCTTCCGGCAAGATCATCATTATCACACCCAGTGGGCTACCATAAGGCAGTCCAAATGTCCAGCTGGGGTGCTGCCAAGTTACACTTACACATGAATGCCATACTGGTTCTCGCCGTTGAGCACTCTCATGGCATGGATGGCCTCTGGAATAGCTTTGCCGCCTCGAACGAGAACGCCATCAATGTCGAATGCAAAGACGAAGGAGTCGGCAACGGATGTGGGAGATAGTGTGGATGAAAGAGTATCGATGCTGTCTAGGCTGGAGCGAGAGCTGCTGGAGCCAAGCTCGGGGGAGCCAGGCGTGGTTGACGGTGCGGAAACCTCATCGAGGCCCTTTTTGGCCTGTTCGACCGTCTGGTAGAACTTGGCTTCCGTTTGAGCATAGGCCATGGTTTATGTTGTGCTGGGAGGATGCAAGATGCAAGATGATTGTGGATGGAAGATATATTTCACTCCTTGTCTGAATAAGCTTTTGAGCGGAAACACTAGTTGATGTTGTGGAGAAGAAGTAAAAGGCACAAGTGTGAATGCTGGGGAAATCGGTAATGAGTCTTACCGTCAAGAACGGTGGGAGATCAAGCGCCTTTATAATTTCCCAGGGTCCTACTGTTTCGATTTCCCCTGGACGTAGTATGTATTTCAAACGTCTGACAACAAACATGTGGTCTCGGCGTACAAGACGAGTCCCCACTTGTTCATTTGGTTTGCAGTTGTCGCCAGAGCCGAGTCATTCTAGAGCGGAACTCACAGAGGAGCCAGCGGTCCATTCAGCAATGAGGGTAGATTGGGGTGAAGGGGGACGTCGGGGGGACGTCGTGGGGCGGTCAATCCACATCGAGGTTCCACTTGATGGGAAAAGTTTGAAC
Organism: Atkinsonella hypoxylon; assembly: GCA_000729835.1. Lineage (NCBI taxonomy): Eukaryota > Fungi > Ascomycota > Sordariomycetes > Hypocreales > Clavicipitaceae > Atkinsonella > Atkinsonella hypoxylon. The sequence goes on from JFHB01000193.1 coordinate 43,330, forward strand.
TAAGTTATGACATCCTGTGGTGATTTGTGGTGATTTGTGGTGACTTGTGGTGACTTGTGGTGACTTGTGGTGACTTGTGGTGACTTGTGGTGACTTGTGGTGACTTGTGGTGACGGCATGCTCCGTAACGTCAGTGTTGTGTGTACAAGAATGATGGCTAACATGTGTTAGCATTTGATGCATATCTGCCAGACGCAAAATGATCATGCCATCCAGAGTCAACATGGCGTTAAACGCAGCGCAGCGCAGCGCAGCCAGCAACGACAACGCATCTCTCCTCGGCACGGACGATGAGAGATTTTTCATTTCAGCCTTGACAGGGCCAAAAGCCTCGTAGTCTGTTTCCCGGCTGTTGTGAAGCAGCCGATTTTGCGTGGCGTTCGGCTGCCGCACCTAGTGGTTTCTGAATGGCAAGCCTTGGTGGGAAGCACAAAGGGTCCTTCAAGCCGCCGAGGGTTTAGATAAGTAGCCGACTTATCAGACTTGTTCAAGGGCAAGACAAGATAAAACATGAGATCTACATTGGGCGGGCCAATGCTACATCAGCAAGGAGAGTCGTGACACGTATCTCAGAAGTTGCTACACCTTGTTGCCAAATGACAGCCTCCGTGGTACCGGAATTATCACGAGAAGGCTGGGTGAGCCTGTTCTATCGACATTTCCGTGCGAACTTGGCAGCACTACACGGAGTACTTTTCGTGCATTGGCATATCTGGCATTGCGTCGGGGACTCAGGCTCAGGCAGGGTTCAAAGGGATCCCATCTCCATCTCGGTCGATGGAAGGAAGAAGGGGGTCTTGGCCGATAGCTGAGAGACGGCGTGTGAGATCGCGGCTCCATTTCGAGACGGGGCTATATGCGGTGATCCGATAACTGTGTCATGTTGCTTTCCGTCACGGTCGGGCACAGTGCGGTGAGGTAGGAAGAAGAAGTGCGGCACAAAAGTTGCCGACTGTGCCCTTTGCCCTTTGCCCTTTGCACATGAGACAGACACGGCCGCTTGTCACGGACGGTCAGGCCCACAGTGACGTCAGCTGGTTCCGTTTCGTTCGGTCCGATGGCCTATCAGCCACCGTTCTTCGGATCCGCCTAGCGGGTCTGTACCTTTCCGACCGGATGGATTGTTTTCTTTTTGCGTCGCGGACAGCCCGCGTAACGTAACTCGAGCCAGTTGACGGAGTACGGAGTACCGGTTTGCTATTAATATCATTTCATTCATTCATTTCACAGGACAAGGGAAACCAAGAAGGTCTGTTCCGTAAAGCAAAGCCTCATGGACAGACAAGACAGCACGTATAGGGCCGTCCGTCTATCTATAGATACATTATAGTCAAAGCCACAGCAAAACTTAGACTTTGTCGAAACCTACCTATGGATAAAGGCTAGAATTTCTCGTTACTGAGACTGAATTTGTTTGAGATTCAGCATAACAACGTGTGCTGCTGCCTCCACCGGACCTACGGTACAGGCAGGCATAAGTCTTTCCGATAAATCCATTTGTTATTTAGCAGCGTTAGTCTTCATTTCTCAGCTTGAAAAAGACACACACGGTCATTTCAATTCAGTATCCAGTATCGGACTGATGACGCAGAGGGTATGAGCTTTACCAAGTCAATCAAAGAAAAGTTACCCGCATGTTCTTGAAGTCGTGTCCCTGGATTCCATGCGCATCAAGCCGTGTCAATGCACGGAGAAGCATACTGTGTCATGGTTTTTTCTCGGCCCTTTGCTTGCATTTTCTATTGGCCCATGCTGCTTCCAAGCTCCGCTTCTCACTATTGCACCAAACGCGCCATGTTTTCGTGCGATCCTGCATACAGTACATGCGCACCGTGCTCTGGGGCATGGGTTCATGGATTTATGGATTCATGGAACATGCGCGAAAGACAACAGCTAGGTCCACGAGTGAATTGGGAATTGGCTTGCTAGCCAATTCGATAACGTGAGATGATGAACTCATAATGCAACTACCACGTGTAGTCTTACGGTCCGCGAGAAGATAGATGCCCGCTCGAAGCTGCCAAGTACTTCTCTTCTTATACCGCCATTTTGATCGGCATGTATCTCTGTGATGCCAAAAGACAACGCGTCATGCAATTTCAGGTTTCCCGGTTCCAAATCCCTAGTTAATAATGCAGACAGAAGCGGAGCCCGCGACATCTCCTTGACGCCGCCATGGCTGCAGTCGTGTATCTATGTATCTACAGGGATGTTTCGCCAGGTAGAATGGGCAGTCTACCGTGCTTTACCACACTAAGACTATAAGAGGCTAGAAGCGCTAGTTAGCTGATGTCACAGGGCAGTGCAACAAAAACAGCAAAGGTAAGAGGAGGAGACGGTGCTGGTGATACGGTGGCATCGACCGGTGGCATCGACCGGTGGCATCGGCGTTGATATCTCGGATCCCAGATATAGCTCATGCGGAAGCCCATATCCGGCCGCATCAATTGACTAAATGCGCTTTTCCAAGACTCGGGACCGGAACAATGCTCAGAAATAGGTAACACGGCGGTTGCATTTGCCAAATGGTGAAGTGAACCGCTTACATTCCGCATGGCACAGCGCATCTCTTTGATAGTGGTAAGAACACTGACAATTTAATGCGCATGCCTGCAGGCACTGTCTTCCACTCAGGTTAAAGCAATCGTGCTGGTGCTACCGATACCGAGTCTTCCTGCGAAGTTATGTGGCGCTTCAAGTACAATACGGTGAGGAGCCAGGATGGCACATCAACATCCCGAGACGGTGGCCACCATGACGCCAACCCAAGCACAGTACCGTGAACATGGGTGGCGACCTGAGACCTGAGATATGGCGTGTAGTTGAAATGGCCAAGCAGATGGTTGAAGACAGAGACATATAAAGCAAGCAGTCTGATCCAAAGTATTTGTAAAAATTAAAGCACAATCTGCCAAGTCAGGAACATGCAAGACCGTCTGTGACTGACTGACTTCAAGCACTCCCGAGCATCAGAGCTGCGCGGCTGTAATGTATGCGGGCATAATATGTACCGGGTTCAAAGGAAAGCAGGACATTATACCTGTCCAGGGTATGTTTTAGTGTGAATGAATAAGCAGCGTAGATCGGGGAGTGCGAGGCGGTATGAGCGGTAAAGGGGTCGGACGGTTAGCCAGGTCAAGAGAAAGAGTTGGGATGGATGAGCAACGTACTGTGATGGAGAGCGATGGGACAATACGCTTGCGGCATGGATCACAGGCTAATGGGACAAAGCTTGTATGTCATTTGAGGATTAGAAGACCATTAATTCTACAGCGCCATCGTTGTGGGAGGGCCTGGAACAAATAGAGCCACATCTGCAGTGGACGGAGAAAACCAAGCATTGGACATGTATACAAGTTAATTACGTATCAAGGTTTCTTTCTCCCTAGATATCCCGTGAGGATCTCGTCAGGTTGAGTATCGGTGCTTTCCAAAAGCCCGTAGCCTAGCCCATTGTACATGTATTATAGAATTCTTGACCCCAATGCCCTCGCAGCCGAAGCGACTCGCGTTTTTTCAAGGAAAAAGAAAAAAAAAAACAAAAACGAGTGGCATTGAAACAATAATCATCAAGACTCAACCACGATTGCTTTCGTCTTTTTCGATTGGCGTCACAGGAAAAAGTAGTGTGGAAAAAGAAAGGGGGAATCATTGACAGCAAGTACAAAAGACAACTCAACAAGCCGATAACCGTCAGTACAAACTGCACCGTAATAGACTAGTCCTCCCAATCCTCATTAGACTGAATCTTTACCACGCCCTAAAAAAGTCTGATTAAAAAAGACACTCAGCTACTTCAGCTTGGCCTTGAGCTTGCCAAACATGACGCTCAGACGATTCTTCTTCTTGTCGCCCTTGGTGCTGCCGGCGGCCTTGGACTCGCTACCGTTGCCATTGGCGGCAGCGGCCGGGGGTGAGACGGGCTCTGCAGCCTTGGCGTCAGTGCCGTTAGCGTTAGCTGTTATGCTGGTGGTTGTAGTAGCAGTGGTGGCAGGAGTCGCGGAAGTTGTTGCAGAGGTAGTAGCAGCAGCAGGCTTGGTATTGACAGGCTTCTCATCAGCATCAGCATCAGCGGCCTTCACTGTCACAGGGGCGGGGTCGGCTGCGGTGGATTTGGCTGCATCAGAAACCCCAGATGCTTCTTTGACCTCCTTCAGGAGCTCACTCTCGACAGCCTTCTTATCCTCTACTGCAGAAGTGTTGGCAGCCGCCACAGGGCTCTCGCCAGCTTTGGCAATGGACTCCTTGACTTCGCTGGGGACCTCAGGAGAGATGTTCTTAGTGGGGGTCTCCGTCTCCTTAGTTCCAAGAGGGTTCTGAGCAGCCACAGGGTGGTTGTTCTTCACGGCTTCAGAAAGATTATTGTTGGTCTCGGCAGCGGCAGCAGCGCCAAGACCTGTATCAGCGTTCTCCTTCTTCTCAGGGCCGCCTGCGGTGCCGACAGACGTTGCGGGAGCTTCAGGAACTTTGCTCTTGATTTCTTCCTCGACCTGGGCCTTCTCCTGGACCTCCTCGGGCACAGCAGAGGCCCCAGGGGCAACACCAGCCTTGTCCTGGCTCTCCTTCACAACGTCAGGTACCTTGGGTTCCAAGGAAACTTGGCCAGCTAGGGCAGCAGTTGAAGCTCCTGGACCGACAGAGTTGATAGTAGGGTCGGTGACGTCGGTCAAGTCGCCCATTGGCAAACTTGACTCGGGGATTATCGTGCCGAGAACCGGGGGAGCATCAGTGGTCGCAGCGGAAGCAGTGGGCAATGCATCGCTCTTCTCGTAGGACTCCTTGTCCAGCTTCACATACTTATTGATGTCCTGGGCAGTGATGGATTCAGGAATCTTCTCGCCAGGAGCGAGCTCGATAGGGTTGCCAAGACCGGGAGTGGCGGGAAGCGGGTTGACATTGGCGGTTTTGTCATCCAAATCGGCATTCTCGTTGGAGGGGGTTACGGGAAAGCCGCCAGGAACATCGGAAGGAGTGGCAATGGCATCGTTGGTGTCCGCGACCTCAGGCACAGAGGCGGCACCGGGTTCAGTAGCCGGCTGCTTGTTGGCGGCCTTGGTCTTCTTATTGATCTTCTTACCCATTTCGGTGTCGTTGGTGGATTCGGGAGACGCGGTGTTGATAAGCGGAGCTGTGACGAGACCTGAGCCAGGTGTGGGAGTCGGTTTGTCGAGGTCTTCGGGGGTTAAGAAATTGTTGACGTTGCCCTCGTGATCGGGTTCGTGCGGGTAGAGCTCGTTGATGATCCAATTGTTATCGACAACGAACTAGCAAGCGAGAAATAAAGAGAGACTGCAGTTAGCCACAGTTCTGACCTGGAGACGAGGTGAACGCGCGCCAATGGGTCAAAATACAGGTACTGAACTGGAAGCAAAAAAAGTGAGAATGACAGGTGGGCAAGAGCGCATGGGGCGGACGTGACGTGAGATATACATATGCAAGCGGGGAGGCTGGCGCAAGGGGCCGGCCAGCGGCCACGGCACTGGCCAGTTTGTGTTGCGGTGGGTCCAGTGTCATGTGGACTTTTGCGCCCGACAGGTGTCTCCAAACTACAGAGCACCTCTAGGCCATTCAATGGCCCGTGGCGATGTCGGCCTTCGCAATCCATGCATCTGGCGCAAGAAAATGAGAAGAAGCAGGGAAAAGTAGGGCAATCGCTGATTTGCAAGATATCCTGCTCGAATGACTTTGTCCGGTCGATCGAGACAGGACCTGGGCGCAGCGCACCCTCACCCTATTGGGTCCGGTTTGTCAGCAGGTGCCCTGACACTGCCACCGTACAGACCACACAGTTGTAGCACACTCCTGGTGTGGCTTATGCAATGGAAGCGGCCAGAAGACGGTAGATGCCAGGCTGCTGACCGGAGACGCTAGCAAAGACAGAGAGCTCGTCACTGCGCTTGAAGCTGCTGCTCCCAGCATTCTCGTACACAGCGAAAGGGACACGGCTATGGCAGAGCGCTCTTGCAGCCGACGAAGACATCGATTCAACCGATTGCCTCGAGCAAAAGCCGCAAATCTCGGCCAGAAAAGGAAAGCGGAAATGGAGTAGCTCAAGGCACTTTCTTGTTGCCAATATTGGATCCATTGTGCAATCTCATCCCTGCAACATCCGGTCTATGGTAATTCGCCATGCGCTGTCGTTGCGAGCTTGGACTTTCCTCTTCAACGGAAAGGAGAATCGGAGACAGAATGGTAATAGGTAGTTAATGCAAGCAACAGTCGCATCGTATGACGATATGATTGACCGTTTCTGAAGCCTGGCTGTGCACGCGAGATACGGGCGGTGGCTCTGATGGTGTTGTCATATCGTCGTCAGACCGCACAATCTAGACCAATTCGGCGAGCCTAAGTTGTGGCGACTCATAGTCACTGGTGCACTCGTGCTGAGGAACAAAGAAGCCAAAAAAAATTTTTTTTTTTGCGAAAAATGACATGTATAAAATACTTACTTTGTAATATATTTTATTTGCCGCGTCTTTTTCCGAGATTTGTACAGTCTTCTGGAAGACGCCGTCAACCTTCTCGAGTTGCACTGACTTGGTCCACCCATCAAAAGAGCCGGTAACGAGGACATCGGAAGGGTCAGCAGTGGGATTCTCCCTGCAAGATATAAGAATATGCAGTCAGCAATGTGCAACGGCGACGGGGTTTATCAGCAGATATGCGAGGGAAATATCAGAATCGTTTCTCGAATTGACGGGTTGGCCATGGTGTCGTCTTTCTGTTAAAAGACGGCTGGAGGACAGACAGATAGAAGCTGTACCGAGTAACCCGGCAGGAAACAGGAGGCTGCACTTGCTCTGCAGACACTTGCTCTGCACTTGCACTTGCACTTGCACTTGCACTTGCACTTACCACTTGAACGTATAGCTGCCCATGGTCGCCACGCAGACGCAATGGACAAGAAGCGTCTATGCAACGGGTGTGTCTGCGACGAACGGCACTGGGGTCTTTCCTCTGGCAAGACGATGCACAAGCAGCGGCCGTAAGAAAGGCGGAAGAGCGAGCGATTGAATAATTTTGTTGGGGGTGGTGTTGGTTTTTAGGCGTGGTGCAGGCCATCTCTCTTGTACCTCCTGTACATCCATCCAAGGGTCGCAGCCAGTCCACGTCCTGCTTGTATGGACGATAGCCTGCAGCTGCGCGGCCGATGCAACGGGCGGAGGTGGCTGGCAGGAAGCGGTCAAGTGCATGTTTCCGAGGTTCTTTCCTTGGAGAGGAAGGCCAGGCACTGCGTCATAGTTTCCTGATAAGCTCCTCGAGGGTTGATGTCCCCGAAGCGGAAGAGGTCATTTGCATCTGCCGTGACGACAAGAACGCGAATAAGGTAGTTTTAAGTCGGATCAGAATCGATGCCACTCATGCAAGCGAGTGCAGCATTCTTTACCTCTCCTCGTCTCTGCACACAATCTGCACCGAGCGCCTATGGCCTATGTTACCGCATCTGCAAATTCAGCATGAATCCAGCTAGGCATACGCATAATAGCGGCCCACTTCTACGGGGTACTAGACGTACTACGGAGTAGACGTTGGCGTTCTAGCTAACGACGTGGAGCTGCCGGACGCCAAGGTCAAAGAGGTACATGTAACTAACTAATGATACTTGACGTTAAGCGAGAGAAAAATTTCCTGCGCCCATACGAATGCGTCCCTAAGATTGACAAGTCGCATACCCATGCATGTCCATGATCACTCTAAATTAGCCTGGACTTGTCTGCTGCTCACCAATCGAGTAGGCATGCAAATGGTTCTTCCTCGGCCACTTCGCCAGCACAATCAAAGCCGTCGTACCTACTATTCAAGATGGACTGTTTGCCAATACCCTAGTTCTTCCATCCCGCATACCTCCAGTCCGATGCTGCGGGCGCGGCAGATTCGAAGAAGTTGATCGCTTGAAAGCCGCAAAATTCACGGGTATTACTTCTAATGGACAGGTGCACGTTACAACTCGGCCAGCGATTCCGCTCAGGAATTGAATCCACCATCTACTGCCTTCACACGGCGCAGCACCGGCATCTTACTTTCGAGGGAACTGAGATACTGGCTTGGGGCAAAAGACATCGGGGCATCGACTCCTGAAATTGACTTTTATCTCCCAACAGCCGCGTCTGGTTCTCGATATGACATGTCTTGGGCGTCGAAAGAAGCACCTTTCATACTGCTGGCGTAGTTACAATCCCATGATTTTTAGGTCTGTTGGTAGGCAGGTGGCACCATGTCACATTATGAATCCCCGAAATGTGATGAAATGTGATGACCTAGCGAAACCGAGCGAGGCCTAGCGGGTCACTTGTTGCCACAAGGCCGCTCCAAATTGACGCCTGGTCTTATTCTCATAGACATTGTCACTCACAGCGCTCTTGCATGGCGGATTGGCTCAAGATGATTGGACTGCGTCCTGGCTGGAGATATCAGGCAAGAAGAATATTACTTGACCAAAACAGCCTCTCTGAACTGTCTCAGTAACTTGGCTTTTCTGTATCAATCGCCCTGACGCCTGAGGTAAGTACAATGCAGCACGCAAGAATGCCGGTTTCGGAGGTGAAGGCGCGGACAGTATGGACGGCAGAGCCCATGAAAACATACCTTTCAGACTAAGCGAGCCTGTTATTGTAAATAAATTCCCAGTACAAGAGCTAACTTAACTTTGGCTTGTAATCGGGTTATCGTCAGTATTGTGGTACAGACAGTGGTGACGCTTTCGGGGATACTAATGGGCCTGGCACTTTGATTCTCTCTGATTGCTAGTTACCGGAACATTTCAACTCGCGCAAAAAGACGAGCTTGTGCGGTAGGATGTATGCATGCGCCTTGGAGACCATTCCACGAAGCACGATGCAAGGCTGACCAAATTGCCAACTCTCTGAAAAGCACAGCCCGTAACTGTCATGATCAAGCTTACTGATGCTCAGGGGGTCATTTTCAGGGGGTATAATAACCAGTTATATACGTTTTCAATTCATCGATTGATCTTTGCTACTTGACTGGTTCCATCACGTGCAGGGGATGGATGACTAATAAACGTCATCGTCACCAGCTCATCAAGCACCCAAATCATCAACTCAACCCTCTCACGATTCGCCCCGCTGCCACCACTGCCGGGGTCCCGTCCCAGTTGGACCCCTCTCGTCAGAGTCATTACTTTTCAGACTCTTGGTCACATTTGAACGTGGCTCACGAATTGCTTGCCGTTCTTCTGACTGAGTGGCCCTGTTCCTGGCTTCCCAGGCGTGTTTGAATTTCCTTGCCGAGACGCGAGCTTGTCGCGCCCTTCAAGGTGGCTCGGGAGGCATAGTAACCATTATCCCGAGCGAGCCTTGAAGGGAGATTCCATAATTTTATCATCCCATCATCCTACTTTACGTACAGCGTTAGCGATTGTTTATCCATCTTATTATTATTATTATTTTCTTTGCTTGCATCAACCTTGCCTGGTATTGCACAGGCGGCCATGAATCCCTCCAACGCTGTTACGGGCAAGAGCCTTTCTACACCACCCAGCTATCCATTCCCGGCACAAGTTGGTCCCAGTACGTCGAGCTTCGAACCATCCCGTCGTCCTAGTCAACCCGGCTTTCCCTCCTCTCAACCTACACCACGTAAAGCTCAAGGCTCTCGAAAACAGCACAAGAACCAGCGACGACCGAGTGCCGGCCAGAAGGCACAGAGCAATCCCGACGAGTATGACAGTATGGCGGAGCTTCGAGCTGTCCGGAATCCTTCGAGCAGGAGAGGTCAGACGTCAATAACCCACCTCCTCAACTATACCACGTCTCGACCATTTCAAGACCACAACTACCACCCAAGATCCCATCGCCGCAATCTCACCTGGGGTCCCGGGTCTGGTCACCATGCTGCAGACAAGTCGAGATACGTTCATTCAAATTACCGTTTCGTAGTATCTCCCGAAGGGTCGTACAAGACTCATGAGGCCGATGCTGACGCCTTCATTGACTGGAATAATATCCTGCAGATAATTGCCTCATCTGAGTCACAGGCTGCATCCTGCCCCATCTGTCTCTCAGAACCAGTTGCCCCTCGTATGGCCAAGTGCGGCCACATATTCTGCTTGCCATGTCTGATTAGATTTATGAACTCCAGCAACGATGATGATGCAAAATCAGCAAAGGGCTCTCGATGGAAGAAATGTCCCATCTGTGAGGATACAATACATCTCCACGAGGTGCGGCCGGTCCGCTTCTACGCTGGGCAGGAGAGTCCTCTTCCTCGTGTGGGAGATGACGTTGTTTTGCGCCTTATGGCAAGAAGAGGGTCGTCTACTCTGGCACTACCGCGAGAAAGTGGCGCTGAAGTGCTTGATTCTGGCGACGAAATACCTTGGCACTTTGCGGCGAATGTCTTGGATTACTCCAGAATCATGAAGGGTACGCCAGAGTATATGGCCAATCAGTTCGAGGAAGAAATCGCAAGCCTCTTGAAGCAAGAGAAGGAGGACGAGACGTTGTTTGGTCTAGACTCTGAATGGAGTCAGAAAGCTATTCGGGCTATTCGCGCAACAAAGGAGAAAACAGACTCGCTACAGTTGCCCAACCCGCTGGATTCAGTCCTCGGCTCAGCAACTACGAAGACGTCATCAAATGCCGATTTCTACTTTTACAGCGCCCCACCTCATTTGTATCTGTCACCCTTGGACATCAGAATCCTCAAAGCAAAATATGGTACCTTCTCAGCATTCCCGTCCACCCTCTTGCCTCGCGTGGAACATATTTCGACCGGTCACGTCGTCGATGATGGGCTCCGCAAACGGACCAAATATCTTGGGCATCTGCCACACGGCTGCATTATCAGCTTTCTCGAGTGTGACTGGACCGACATCGTTCCGGCAGAAATACTTGAATCATTATCTACCGAAATTGAGAACCGACGGAAGAGAAACCGCGAAAAGGCTGCTCAAGAAGAGAGGGAACGACTCCAAGCAGAGCGACTCGAGGCGGCGGCCCTCAGGGGTGCAATTGGTATGACTGGTCGACGATATATTGCATTGGAGCCGCTGGAGGAAGATCATACGCCTGTCTTGGATCTTTCACAATTTCAACCGTTAGCTTCTCAGTCTGGGACTACACCACCGGAACCCAGGCCTGGATTTGAAACACTCGCATCAATGTCGACTAGTCCGTCGACACAGCGCACCGTTTGGGGGACAAATATTGTGCCAGCTTCTCCAGTTTTGGAACTAGTGCGCCCAAATGTAGACGATGGCTGGCTGAAAGATGAAGACTTCCTAGGAACCGCCGACTTGGCCATGCAGATTGAAGCGATAGAATCTATGGAGGGTAATAAGCCGGTGGCAAGTGGCACATCTGCTGAGGTCGAATGCAGCGTTGGTGGCGGCGGCAGCAAGAAGAAAAAGAAGAAGCAGAAGATTACACTTATGAGTACAGGTGGCCGAAGAGGCAACTGAACTAGTGCTTTTACAGTTATTGCATCTATATGTTTAGTCATATGTCCAGAGATATTCGGTTCTACGGCGCAAGGGGGAGTTCCTGATTTGAATCTCAATCCAACCTGAGATGCGGCATAAAGCACATACTTACGGACTGATTTTGTGGAGGAGGTATCGAGGTAGGTGCATTGCCTTTTTGTCATCGCATTTGCCACATTAAAAGAGCTCTCTCTAGCTATGGCACAAACAGATCGGCAACATAACGGGAGTAATTAGCTCAGATATTTTCCGTTCTCGTACAGCGCATACTTTCAAACAGGTTGATTATAATAAGCTTTCTCGGTAGTCACTCATTGTTCAATTTGATGCTGCTCTAGACGGTTTAAATAAAGATATCCTTGCCTTTACTCGTGAACCCTTGCAATCATGCGCCAAGCGCCGCGGCAAGAAGCTCATGGGCGTGATGGGGGCACCCATTTCAATGCCACTTGGTGCCACTACAGCGGCAGGCGGTGAGCCAAAAATTTTTCCCTAGTGGCAGAATAAGTCTGGTCGACAACCTTCTACCAAACACACCAGCGGATTGCGACTTCACGGTCGACAGCTGCGAAAGGAGCAAATTCTTGTTCGTACCAGCGCATACACGGACAGCAGGTAGAGAATGGCCATGGCCACATCGCCGACTCTCACATCGACGTCTCACACCCTCAGTGGTCCGCCTCTCATGGCTCCCGCATCTCTGTCTGGTGCAAAACCTACGGCCGACTTAGGCATGGCAGCCTTTCTAGCCAGTCTCCGTAGCGAAAGCCGTCACAAGTTTATCCAACCTAATGCTTCAATTCCTACCGACTCGCTGAATATTGTCAAAGATACGTTAGAGGTCTTTGCCGCGCAGGTCAGTGATCTCCAGCAACAGCGATTAAAGGAAAGCAGAAAACGGAAAAGAACAGGGGAGAAGGGTTTAGCAGAGGGTGATATATTAAAGCTTAGGAAAGTATACGTCGATGGGTTCGAGACTGGTCAAGTGTGGCAACAGGCTAAGAAGATCATCGGCGGCGTCTTGGGTTTCGCAGACGGTTTGGTCGACGAGCTGGAAAGGGATGGGAAGGTGATGAAAGACGCGGGGTCTGACGGTGCGCCTCGGACTATATCATTCGGAGAAGATGGCTTCGAAGTAAATTCGGAAGAAGATGCAGATTCAGAAGAGGTCGATGGTGAGATAGGCCATGAATGCGACGAGGATGAGGACGAGGACGAGGGGGGCGAGGATACAGTAGATTCGGAAGAAGATGTTGATGTTAACGAAGAGGACGTGGACGACATTGATCAGCTTGACAGTATGGATGCAGTAGGTGAGGACGAGGAGGCGCTGGATGAGGGGGAAGCTAATGAGTTTGTTGAGGATCCCAATGGTCTGAATGATGGCTTCTTCTCCATCGACGACTTCAACAAACAGACGCAGTGGTTCGAGGATCAGGACGCCAGAGGCGATCCGACTACAGACCAAGCCAGCGATGAGGAAGAGATAGATTGGGGAGCCGATCCACTCTTGCCGCCAAAGTCAAATTCTAAGCCATCTGGCAAGAATAACAAGGGCGATGCCTCTCTGGAAGATGATAAAGACGACGAGGATGAGGAAGATGGGCCCACATTTGGAGATATGGCACTTGATGCGCCAGAGGGTGCTAGCGATGACGAAGACATGGATATGGACGGCGCTGAGGATGATGACGGCAACGATTGTAACGCAAATGAAATTTACTACAAAGATTTCTTCGCGCCTCCACCCCGCAAGAACAAGACTGGCAAACCCTTGAAGAAACAAAGCGTCAGTTTCCGGTCCGAAAGACCCAAGGAAGAAGACACTGAACGAGCTATGGCGGACGTGAAACGCGATCTCTTCGACGACGAGTCAGAAAACGAAGATTCCGCCGATGCCTTGTCAGACGTCTCAGCTGGTGATCCCAAATCGAGACGATCTGCCCACGAGCGGCGTCAGGCTAAGCTCGCGGAAGAAATCCGCCAGCTTGAGGCCGCCTCGGTGGCCAAACGAGAATGGACACTCTCTGGCGAAGCCGCTGCAGCTGATAGACCAGTGAACTCTCTGCTCGAACAAGACCTGGACTTTGAACACGTTGGCAAGCCCGTGCCCGTCATCACGCCCGAAGTCAGTGAAAGCATAGAAGACCTCATCAAGCGACGCATTCTCGCCCAGGAATTCGACGAAGTCCTCCGCCGACGGCCCGACGCCGGGCTCCCAGCCAACACGCGTCGTGGCCTCGTCGAAGTGGACGATAGCAAGTCCGCCAAGGGCCTCGCCGAGCTCTACGAGGAAGAACATGTCAAGAACGCCAACCCAGATACCTACGTCAGCAAGTCCGACGAGAAGCTCCGTAAGGAAGAGAAAGAAATCGAAGTCATGTGGAAAGAGGTATCAGCCCGCCTCGACGCCCTCTCCTCATGGCAGTACAAGCCCAAGCCGGCCGCGCCGACCATCAGCGTCGTCTCCGACGTGGCCACCATCGCCATGGAAGACGCCCAGCCGACTACCGCCCACGCCGTTGCCGGCGAGTCCTCCCGCCTCGCACCGCAGGAGATCTACACGGCTGGCGCGCACAAGGACGCCGCTGCCAAGGGCGAGGTCGTCACAAAGGGCGGCATGCCGCTGGCTCGCGAGGAACTGTCCCGCGAGGACAGGACGCGCCGGCGCAGACGGCATAAGGAGCGCATCCGCAAGGCAGGTGGGGTGGATGCCGTGAAGGACAGGACGCTCGGTGCGAGGGCCAAGATGCAGCGCGATACCATGGCAGAGCTCAAGAAGGGTGGTGTCAAGGTTATTAATCGCAAGGGCGAAATCACGGATGTGGATGGGAAAAAGGCCACGGCTACCAAGGTGGTCGGTAGCGGGAGCTTCAAGCTGTAGGGCATGCTCAGGCCGCCATTTTTGTCGTTGGCGTTCCGGGATGACGAATGGGTTGTCCGGTGTTTGATTGGTTTGTGCGAGTGCTTCTTGGACTCGTCCATGTACAAAGAATGTAAGGCATGTCTACTTCGATAACGCAGCTTGGTAAAATTCACTTTCATTCAAGTGCCTGCACATGGAATAGCCGTCCCGTGAAAAGAGATGTGTAAAGTTCCATTCGCAAAGGTCCTCGTCGCATCTGCACTACATACTCAAAACAACATGCACAAGCGCCCAAAACTCCAGGACCTAACAGCCCCCCCCCAAATCAATCAGCTCTCCTCAGCCACATCCTCGACTTTAGCCTTCTTAGACTCCGCAGGCGCATCACCCTCCGCTTTCCTCTTGCCGTTCGTTGAGGCCGTCGTAGAATCCGGCTCGGCATCTTCCTCCTTGGGGTTCTTCTTGCGCACAAGGCCCGTCAGGTCCGTCGCCGTCTTCGCAGCCTGCTCCAGACGGGCCTGCGCGTCAGCGGGGTGTCCGCCGAGGGCGCCAAAGAGGCTACCGAGGGCATTATCTCCGTGACCGAGGAGGGAAGCCGCGTCGATGGGGTCCTTGCGCAGGTCAACCAGCTATTGCTGCATTAGTACGTGCGGGAGTAAAAAAAGAAGCCTAAGTATTAAAAAAAAAAAAAAAAAAAAATTAAAAAAAAAA
>JFHB01000194.1:0-58301 GCA_000729835.1 Atkinsonella hypoxylon
CTCTTATATAACAACAGCATAATAGCACTACAACATCAAGGACTATTAGCTACAATACTATAACGTTCTTCCTAATTTCCCTTTAGGGGCCCTCTGGGAGCCCTGCTGGGGGCTGTCTGCAGCGCTTATCTCTTTACACAGCAGATGCTTACCGCCTATTCCGTAATTTCAGTACTATTCAGTCTTTAATACTAAACCTCTGTCCATACTAATGCCATGAATGACATGGCGTTTCTAAAAACCAACATCAATCTTGTAGCCACCATTGACCTGAGTTGTTGAGAAGTTGACTTTTCCAACACAGTCGCCATACTCGTAAGGCTTTCCAATTTTTCCAATGCCCGCGCCAGCAGTCCTGGAAGTAGGATTATACATAGTAACAGATGTCTTGGGCAGCTGAGAGCACTGGTGGCTTCCAGCGTTCCAAGGGTAGTATTCCACGAATCCAACCTCGCTTGGCTTGATGCCGCCTGCTACCGAGGGGAGCGTATATGATCCGATATGGACGGCTTTTCCAGTGGATTTGTTGATTGCGGTTCCCTTCCAGGTTGTTCCCGAGGTGCGTTCTACAACAATGTTGTACGTGACGCTATAGTCACCCTCGAAGTCTACAGCGCAACTTACGCCAGGTCCACCATCCGCTCCAGAGTGGCAGTTTGCATCGTTGGTAGTAGTTCCGTCCTGGAATGAGGAGAAAACGGCATGGACGATGCTTTTGCCGTTCCTGTTGGGTCGATTCTGAATACCGCAGTATCCTACATCTTTAATGCCATAGAAGCGGAATTGCTGGGCAAAGTAGTAGCCGGAATCGTGACTCGCCCCGGCCATATTGAAGGGGAACGTGACGTCTTTGAGACCTCCGGCTGGACTTGCAGAGAAATACCAGTCATTGCCGACCAGTGCGAGGCCAGTTTGAGGGGCAAGGATTGCCAGAGCTGCCACTGAGCACTTCATGATCAAGAGCGAGAGATTTTGGAGAATGAGCTAAAAGAGATTGGGAATAGGAAACTGGGAATAAAAGATTGATGATCAAACTTGGGAAAATGGAATCGAAAGCGACTATTTATAACATTTCACGTCGACGTATTGACTCTAACGACAACCAATTGACATCTCACGAATGAGACATCTCAGCCCCTCGACAACATCTCCTTGCTGCCGAAATGGTTCCAATCGGGTAGGTAACCTGCAGGAATTTGTCGCGAGTCAGAATCGCCGATTTAGGACACTCCATAGTTAACTAGTTATCACACAAAGATGATCAAGCCGGGCCAGTGTTCAACAGAAGCTACAGTAGGGGAGTACTCCGCACAGAAGAAAAAGAAAAAAAAAATAGAGGAAAGAGGGAAGAGGAGAGAGAAAAGAGAAAAGAGTGAAGGATACATGACAATCGGGAGCCCCAGAGGATGTCATGTCACAACCCCTTCATCTTCATGCCTTGCGTGTTGGTAGGCAGGAGGGATTTTGTAGTTACCCGTGTGTCCCCCTTATTAAGGCAGACAGCGATGCGCAATATTCCAGAACCCTTTCTTTTCTTGGTGGACCTTGAGCTCGCATTTGTGCTCAAATGCCGATGATTGATGGTAGCACCCCCGATGACTGCTCGTCTTGCTTAGAGTTGGCAATACAATGTGCTTTGCGCCATCAACACGAATTCATCTGGAGAGACTGCAGAACAATCTCTCGTATTACCCGCGAAAGTCGATCCTCGGCTCTCTCCGTAACACAAGCACGCATGCAACACTCGAGACGACAATACAAGCCATTCGAATGCGTAGCAAAAAGGGCTGCGGAGTAGTTGAACTTTCTTGTTCATCTTGACAACAAGTGTGATAGAGAGCTCTCTACTATCCCCAAAGCTCCAATGAACATTCGCAAGATGGAAATGCCGTGATGGCAACGATGAATTCTACAAGTTCAAACCCATTCTCTTTTCATTTTCCATAATCAGGCCTCGGCGGATTTCCGAACACGATGCTAGCATTTTTAAGCATCAGCTTGTGCACAAAACTGTTCAGTCGTTCCTGGATTTTAAGGTCCCGATGGCTCTTTCTAGTAAGAAGTGCTACTTATATAAAGTATACGATTTTTGATACCGGCTTCGACACGAAATGCTTTTCACCTTGCACGGCTATCAACGGAGTGCTCGAGAGTAAGGACAGAGCAGTTCTCTCAATTATGTAACTCTTTGGCCGTACTAATCTAGCATTACCGCTTCTCTTGGCCCCCCCCCCCCCTCCCTCCCAAAAAAATAAAAAAATAAAAAAGATGAATGCTTGGGCTGGATCAGTTTGGTACTGCAATTGTCCAGGCATTGGACACATACCCCAAGTCTGGGAAGATACAGCTAGAGAAGGTGATTGTACAGAGCATACAGATGTTTACAGCCCAATCTTTGCGTGGCCCCGACGCATGTTGTCCCGTCATGACAAAACTTCTGACCGAAAGTATGACTCCAGAAGCCTCTCGTTTAGTAGACATTCTCGTTGAGCCTCTGCAGCAACTGGCAAGAATGGAATCCAGCCGGTCCAGGGACCAAAGATTGCGATGGCATGCCTTCGTCTGTCACAGCTTCCTAGAGTTGAGACAGGCTATAATCGACCTGGTCAGGCTTTTCTTGAAAATGATGCTGGAAGACACAGGCAACGACAGAAAAGAGCGTGGGATCATGAGATGAATCGGAGGGCAGGGCCACGATGTTATGGTGCTTAGTGACGTTTCAAAGAAGGCTCGATGAATGGAATATTGACTAATACAGGACAAGCTCTCAGTATATTCAAGGTTCAAGGTTCAAGACTATAGCTGCTCAAAATTGAATCACGATCAGTCTTGAGTTGAGATGCGGTTTAGGATGAGGTTTCTATGAGATGTTGCTGGTAATAGTTATCGGTCATTGTGGAAATATCCTCGCTCTGCGCCTTGACGTATCCGTACTCGTCTCTTTGCTGCATGCCTGCAACATATTTACGGAGCAATTGCTCGACAGCAGAATAGCAGATGCAGCTGCTGTCATTCCACGTTGAAATGTCTTATCTACGACATTGAGCGCGCCACGCAAACACTGCTGAGGTTAAGTTCTATGCTTGATAGGCCCTCCTCGTCACATGCGTCATCACTTTACGCAGTGTTACAATGATTCTGGTCAGCTGTCATACAGCTGAAACGATAGTTTCATCTATCATATGTCACCTATTTATGGCCACGGTTCTGGAAATGCGGCGTCTCTACGTGTAGAAACTTGTACCAAGCACCCTATTTTGTTCACATGTCGTTTATTTATTATAAGGGGTCATTCGTCATGTCGACCCATTGTCAAATGCCAATGCCAAGGCTATTCCTCAACCGGGTTTCCTGCGTCAGATGCTCCGGTAATGGTATCAAGATGTTACCACGACAGGCTAGTTTTGGTTTTCGAGATAGCTGCACATTGTCTCAATGAATTATGCGTTGCCCCTGGGAAATGGCGTGCTCGGTCACACCGTGCTTCGTGAGCACCGGCCCTGGAAAGAAGTGGGTGGAGTGACGTGATCGGCACCAACATCGCGTCAACGCTTATGGCCCCAGATGTACTGCACTATCGCGGCGGCCGCTTGAGAATTGGGAAGGCATGTCAGTGAGTTACTTACATTGACGCAAGCGACCAACTTCTGGGGGATCGCGGCGATGGATTACAGATCTTATCATGGAAGGGAGAAGGTTTATTTCGCAACAGCTGGGGTTGACCGACCGTCACGCAATTAATGCGGGGCTCGATGTCTTTCTGAGTTGAGTGTAAGCCAAGTATAAAAGACGGTGGGAGAAGCTCCTTCAAACTTGGCAATACGAATAGATATCATTTACCTCCCAGATTCACGAGAAAGAAAAAGAAAAGGAAAAAAAAAAAAAAAAAAGGGGGGGGACATCAACAGAGCACGCCACCTGTCGTACCCACGATGGCACCTTCGGCCGTTACAACCATTACCACGGAGGAGACACAGCCTCGCTCAACCTACAAGCTCAACTTGGGAAACTACAAAGAGATTGATCCCTTCAATGTGGACAAGGATGTCGAGACAGGAACGGTTGGCGGCAACGGAGCAAAGGTACGTGACTTCAAGACCGAGCCCCAGAGTTGACTGATCGGTTTGTAAGCCCTAACCCGTCTCTTTATTCCTAGTACCCTCACTATCTGCCAACCTGGAACCCCGAGGAGAAATATGGCCCCCTGGAGAGATTCGAGCACTACGAGCACGGCAAAGACGCCGACACATCATATCCCAACCTGCTCCCGCAGGGCGTCAAAGTCACCCAGCTCACACCCACGATTGGCTCCGAAGTCTCCGGCATCCAACTCTCTTCCCTCACCAACGCCGGCAAAGATGAGCTGGCTCACTTTGTCGCCAGGCGAAAAGTGGTGGCGTTCCGGAACCAAGACTTGGCCGACCTCCCCATCCAAGATGTCCTGAAGTACGGCTCATACTTCGGCCGTCATCACATCCACCCTACCTCCGGAGCGCCCGAGGGCTTCCCGGAAATCCACCTCGTCCACCGAGGCAAAGGGGACAAGGGCGCCGCGAGATTCTTCGAGGCGCGCACCAGCTCGGTGGCATGGCACTCTGACGTCTCGTACGAGCAGCAGCCCCCCGGGACTACCTTCCTGTACATCCTCAACAAGCCCGAGACCGGCGGTGACACGCTGTTTGTCGATGCGGTCCAGGCGTACAAGCGGCTGAGCCCGCTGTTCCAGGAGCGCCTGCACGGGCTGAGAGCGACGCATTCTGGCATCGAACAAGTCAATGCTGCCGCTGCTCAGAACAGCATCAAGCGAAGAGAGCCGGTGGTCCATGACCATCCTATTGTCCGGACGCATCCTGCCACCGGTGAGAAGGCGCTCTACGTCAACTCTCAATGTACGTCTTTTTTTCTTTTTTTCTTTTTTTTTTCTTTTTTTCCTTCTGTGGAGGTGCAAAGCTCACAACGCTCTCCTGCTGACATGACATGCCTGTTTTGTTATATACATAGTTACCCGCGAGATCGTCGGTATGAAGAAGGAAGAGTCGGATGCGATTCTCAAGTTCTTATATGACCATTTGGCGTACGGTGCTGATTTCCAGGCCAGAATCAGGTGGGAGGAGGGTACTGTCGTTATTTGGGACAACCGCGTTACCCAGCACACGGCCTTGGTAGACTGGGAAGATGGCCAACGACGCCACTTGGCTCGGATCACGCCCCAGGCTGAGGTTCCATATGAGACTCCTTTTGAACCCAGCACGTAGATCTCCCAGGCCCGGGCAGGAAAAAAAAAAAAAAAAAAAAGGACATGAGAAACGAGCGATACTGTGATAAAATGTAGTAATGTACACCACTTACGTCATTCCCTAGCGTCATGCCGTTGACAGCCGTGGGTGCGCATGTAGCTCACTTCAAATCAACTTTTGTGTCTTGCAAGTCAGAAAGAACGTCAGCGAAATCACCTGAGGCACGATTCGTAATCAAGCATCCTGCCAGTATTCCGTACGTGAACTGACACCATGAACTCACACCATGAACTCACACCATGAACTCACACCATGCGGCTAGGAAGTCTTTCTGGACTCGGACATTGAGACCCTGACCTTTGATGCAAAAAAAAAAAATAAACCATGTGCTTTACTGGCAATCGGCACTTAGTGAGACCGAAAGCCAGCTTGGCGCACTTGGAAATTCCGTTTCTCAGGAACGGCGTTTTCTACAATTGCTTCGCCGAGGTTCAAGCTGACAATTGACATGTCAGAAGGGCAGCTCGAGAGGTGTTGGGGCTGTGCCGACAAGGGACGAGAGGAGAGAGTGGCGGCGGCTGTAAAGACCAGTCAAGGCACTTGCAGTTCCAGCCAATAACACCAACCCCTACTTGCAGAGGTAGTTTAGGTGTCGGCATCAAAGGCTCGGTAGTTAGCTAGCCCCCGCCCGAAGAGGGGGTGGTCGCAGATGCAGATTTCAAAAAGACATCTCCACTATTCCGTAGGCTCTGTTGAAGGTAATACTGCCCCTCTAGCACACCTACACGGGTTGGGGCCATTGGTTCGATTCCTGCGGCCAATCATAGCCGCTCGGCTGGCTCGGCGCGGGCTGCCCCCCAAGCCCTAATACCTAAAACCTCGGCCCATCTATTCCGTACAGGTCGTACAGGTCCGACCCGATACCACGTGCCCAGGGCACTTTTTATAAGCCACTTACGAGATTTGGCTGCAAACGAGTTAGGTGCTTGGGCCAAGACGACAACAAGCAGGGCTGCCTGCAGCCCCACCTTCGTCTGCGGCGCTCACCTCTTTACACAGCAGAATCTCACTGCCTAATTTCTATACTTTCAAGTCTTCAACACTATAACTACTATAGGCTTCAATATTGCATGCAATACTTTGACATTTTTTATTGACTCATAGCTAGATAATTGAATCAGACATCTCTAATACAAAATATTACACAATTAATAACTCTGCTAGACGCTCTTATAGTATAACTAGAGGTAAAGCCGGAAGCTACGCTCCCTACGCCTTCCCTGATCATGCTCAGCAGTTAAAAAGCAGAACCCTGCATGAGCCGACTGAGCCGACTGAGCCGATCACGCCTTGGATGCATTCCCATCCAGGTCGGCCGGGACTCCGGTCACCCAAGCATCCTTTGCCAAGCCTTCATATGCGTTAGTACTGTAATAAAAAAAAAACAATGGTGGCTGTTGAGGCTCAGCATAGGATGGTGACGCGCAAAAGTGTTAATAGATGGGCTTTGCAGCAGGTAAACCGTACAGGTTTCAAGAATTCAAGAGTTTGCCAACCCAATCAATCGCCTGCGAAAACCCCCTACTGAGACATGCTGGCGAATGTCTTGGAAGAAGGACGTATCATTTATTCATTGGTCAAGCCCAGGCCTGCATTGATCCCTTGTAGGGTAATAGACTAGGAAATCAAAGGTTCTTTTAATTTTATCTAAAGTTTTCCATACATATATACCTTCGTGTCTATATATAGAATGTTTGTATAGTCACTGTACTGCTTGCTTCTCTTTATATGCATAGGCGGCACAGAGATCGTCTTTCTTTTGCACCGATTGAGTTGACGGACGCTCTTGTTATAAAAGAGACTGGTTCGCCATCTCCAGTGGTGATTCCTTGTCAAATCTGCCTGTCTCAAAGACAGCAAAGCAAATTCTGACTTCACTACGGAATACAGGCCTACCAATCACCAATGCAGTAACTAACCTCCACCACGGACAGATTTATACTTTTGTTTTTGTGGAGAAAAAAATTATTATAAAGGAAAAAATCGCAAGTCCATCTGCACACTCACGGCTGCCTTCAGCAACTTCCACCCTCATCCATCAAGATGCACTTTCCGCCAACATCAGCCTTTCTTCTAGGCTTGGCTGCTGCCCATGTTGGCTGCGCCGTCAAGGTCAACCCACTGCCCGCGCCCCAGGAAATGAACTGGGGCACATCTGGCCCCAAGAGTGTTGGATCGCTCAAGCTGCGACACAACGGAGAAGGGCATCATGCTCACGAAGACCTGCTCAACGAGGCCTGGAATCGCGCATCCAAGGCAATCACTTCCCTGAACTGGGTGCCGCAAGCCGTGGAAAAGCCGATTGCAAAGTTTGAAGAGTTCCCCAAATCGGGCAGCAGCAGTCACTCCAAGAGAGCAGAGGAAGGCGGAAGCCGGCTCGAGGAGATCAAGGTCAAGATTTCCGACTGGTCTGCTGATTTGCAGCATGGCGTCAATGAGAGCTATACCCTCACCATCTCGCATTCGTCCTCGACCGTGGAGGTGGCTGCCAAGACGGTCTGGGGAGCCCTCCACGCCTTCACGACCTTCCAGCAGCTGGTCATTGATGACGGCAAGGGCCTCGTTGTCGAGCAGCCCGTGACCATCAAGGACCATCCCAATTACCCATACCGAGGTATTCTGGTCGACACTGCGCGCAACTTCATCTCCGTAGGCAAGCTCAAGGAGCAAATTCGTGCCCTGAGCTTGTCCAAGATGAACATCCTACACTGGCACATCACCGACAGCCAGTCCTGGCCCATTCAGCTCCAGTCATACCCCGAGGTCACCAAGGATGCCTATTCCTCTCGAGAGATCTACTCAGAGCAAGATGTGAAAGAAGTCATCTCGTATGCTCGCGCACGCGGTGTCCGTGTGATCCCCGAGGTCGACATGCCCGGTCACTCATCATCCGGATGGAAGCAGATTGACAAGGATATCGTCACTTGCGAGGACAGCTGGTGGTCCAACGATGACTGGCCGAAGCATACTGCTGTCGAGCCTAACCCTGGGCAGCTGGACGTGCTGAACCCCAAGACGTACTCGGTTGTTGAAAAGATATACTCAGAGTTGTCGATGCGCTTCTCTGACGACTTCTTCCACGTTGGAGGCGACGAGCTGCAGACCGGCTGCTTCAACTTCAGCAAGGGTATCCGAGAGTGGTTTGCCGCCGATCCGAAGCGCACGTACTCTGATCTGAATCAGCACTGGGTCGACAAGGCGTACCCCATTTTCAAGTCGGAGAAGAACACGGGCAAGAAGCATCGTCGCCTCGTCATGTGGGAAGACGTGGTTCTCTCACCAGACGCTAATGCGCACAAGGTTCCCAAGGACGTCATCATGCAGTCGTGGAACAACGGCACCGGAAACATCGACAAGCTGACCAAGGCCGGCTACGATGTCATTGTCTCCAGCGCCGACTTCATCTACCTCGACTGCGGCTACGGCGGCTTTGTTTCCAACGACCCTCGTTACAACGTTCAGACGAACCCTGACCCCAAGGGAGTCGCCTTCTCCTTCAACTACGGCGGTCCCGGTGGCTCATGGTGCGCACCTTATAAGACCTGGCAGCGCATCTATGACTTCGACTTCACGTACCAGCTGTCGGAGGAGCAGGCCAAACACATCATTGGCGCCGTCGCTCCCCTGTGGTCCGAGCAAGTTGATGATACCGTCATCAGCGTCAAGGTTTGGCCTCGCGCGGCTGCCCTAGCTGAGTTGGTTTGGTCTGGCAACAAGGATCCCAAGACCGGCAAGAAGCGAACCACGAACTTGACCCAGCGTATCTACAACTTCAGAGAGTACCTGGTCGCAAACGGCATTGCTGCGGCGCCGCTGGCCTCCAAGTACTGCCTACAACACCCCCATGCTTGTGACTTGTTCTATGATCAGAACGCTATTAAATAAACGAGCTGCCTCGAGGTTTGCATCGCGCCTCGGGGGCGAATTTGTGTCCTGGCTTGAAATTGATAGGAATCTTGTTTTCATCAAGATCACTTTTGTCGTTTTTACCGACGCCAATAGACATGACATGCCTTGAATTTCTTCTCTTCGCTATGCTCGTGCTGTCTTGCGTTAAGGAGTTTTCAATGTTTAACCCTCTTTTACCCTGGTCGTCTGCGGGCCAGCTATCGAAGCATTTCGTATTCCAAGCAAGGTATAGCATTTGGTTCAGTGTGAAGTGTTATCCTGAATCACTAGCCACTTGATTGGAAATCGCGGAGAACATAGGAATGCATGCACAGTAGCGAACGATGTAATAAATAGTGCGCTTCTAGCCGCTCACCTAAACCAAAAGTGACAAGAATTATTTCCGAGACTTCACATTATTATTATTATAAAAAGTGAGACATATCATTCATTGCCGTGAGGAGCCAGATGTCCTTTTTCCCGAGCAGCCCGCGTCTTGCATCTATAAAACGACGAATGTGCCCATCGTCGATACGTTTGCACGTGCGAAGTCTATCCAATTTTCGTACTCTACCAAAACTTCGGGGGCAGACCAAATCGACCTCAGAAATTGCAACGCCGGATAGTTGCACCAGATTCCTGTTCTTGTAAGCGACTCAACATACAGTTTATCAATAAAAACTTGTTGATCTCGATCGGACAGCGTCTCTACACCCGCGATAAAGAGCGGGAAGAACAGGTCGTGGGAAAGATAGTCTGTAGATCCTGCGATTATAAACTTTACGTCCTCCAGAAGGCTGTCTGTCAATTTGCCAATCGACGCGGCTTTTTCGGAGGCGGTCGCGAATGCTTGATAGCTGTAGATGAGGGTTGCATAGTAGTGCACCCGGGTCAAGGCTTGGAAACATTCGCGTAGAGCCTGACTTGGACTTGCGCTGGACAACCTGGGACAGGCTAGGGTATGTTTGTGTGCGTCCTCGACGCGACGGCACCACACGCTCATATCGACGGGAGCTAACGGTCCATTGGTCTGCTTGACATGATGTCGCTTTCGCTCAAGCGTTGTGATTTTATGCATCAGACTTGTGAATGCCCAGCCGGTGTCCGAATTGCTGGGTTGCAATGATATGGCGGACAATGGCAGAAGATTGTCGTCGAAGGCGGTTGTGCTCGTCAGAATTTCCAGGTCGGTGATTTCTTTCAGAAGGAATTTCAGAACCGGGTCCGTGGACGTATTGCGCCAATCCTCCAACTGTTGCAAGTTGATAATTGTGCGACACGCGCGTAGGTGCACTTTCCAATCACGGGATCCTGGGACAAAGACCTCGGTATAGCAGAGTGCAAGCATCGATGCCAAGATTTCCGTGGCAGAGACAGTACTAGCGGTCCCGGTCCCGATCTGATGGCCCGACCTTAATTCGGACTGCATCTTGGCACTCAGGATGCGCAGGGTCCGGTCGCGCAGCGAGCAGTAGATACCGAACAGCGAGCTTGACTGGTCAGCAGATATGTCGGGGGTCATGGATCGGTGAGCAGCGGCGAGACTGCTCACCGACAGCTGAACACATGCCGAATGTTGAAGAAGGTTGCGGACGATTGTGCGCCACGGGTGGCTGGGCTGGTCGATCCATGTCAACCGTGACACAGCCTTGGTGCAGAAATGATTGATGAGGGTTTGGAAGATGGACTTGGATAAGAAGGGGTCGACGAGTTTTGCATCTTTTGCTGGGTCGGGACCGCAGCTCCTCCGCGAAAGCGCCTGGGAGTTGGAGCTTGCTTTGGAATCCTCGGGCTTCAACATGGACCTGTCGGGAACTGTCGGGCTTTGTTTATTGTGGCGTTTGCGAGCAGGGTCGTCTGCAGAGGCGACTGGGGCGAATTTGCCGGCGTGCTTCCCTCTGCTTGCAATTCCTTGATTCCACTTGAGATAAACTGCTTTGAAGCCGGGACAGCCCAGGCCACGGCTGGCACACTTGAGACATGTCGGTTCGGTGCGATCGCATCTTATACGTCGCTTGACACATGTAGGGCAGTCTGTTGGTGTTGGTCAGAGCAAAACGAGCAAAACGAGCAAAACGAGCAAAACGAGACAGGCAGACGTCAACTGGTAGTGTTTGGGACTGGAATTTACCAACCGTGGGTCGCAACCGGTCGGTTTGCTGGCAGGCTTGTCATTCGCACATTACCCATGGTGCGGACGAAATCAGCTCTAAATGAAAAGGTTACAATTTACCGCAGATTGGGAATCCATTCACTGGCGACGATGCAGGCGACAGATTGCCGCATGTCCTAGACACGGTTCAAGATGACCGGCAGAAGGTCCGTCGATGGCGATGGCGATGGCGATGGCGATGGCGATGGCGGTCCTCTTCTCCAGGCAGGCGGGGAAATAGGAAATGCAGACTGGATGGAGTTTTGATAACTAACGGCCAAGTTCTGGCTGCTTTGGTCCTGGACTCGTGGCCGGCCCAGTCCGGTCTAGCCCCGAAGCTTCACCCCACTGTAAGAGCCCTAGCAGGCCGGCCGCCGCCCAGCACCGTAGCACCGTAGCAGCACCGTAGCAGCACCGTAGCCATAGTGGAGACCACCAGAATTGTACCGTTGTTATTACATGACTTGAATCCGGGCAAATTCTTACATACGACTTGGATACTTTTTTTTAGATTGGCGATCACTCAGTAAGAGCTTCATCAACTGTATCATAAAAGTATAAAAGGTGTGTTGATATTAAAAAAAAAAAAAATTACGTTCAGAATACATGACATCACAGCCGTACCCGGAATCATCACGTGACAGCGGGGATCATGGGGTCGAGTTTCCCCGCATGCTGTCGCCTTGCACCGCCCAAGATTGTGCACCTGCGGGTAGAACGGGCAGATGGCGATGAGTTTCCCTCGCGCCTTATCCTCAGCGTCGCTCTCTGTTACTGGTAGGCCTCGAACTATGAATGGACCAATTGATGTCACTAGAAACCGTCTTCATCCGACCGAGCTCTCCACACTAGGCAATATTCGGTTTCTGATTCCCCCCATTATCCCTACGCATAGCCCCGCCCAACCGCGGGGCTTGCGAAGGTCAACGATACAATACATAAAACTATATCCATCTCTACCTCTTCTTTCTTAATAGTTGTTTGCTATTTTACACTGGTCTTGCTAAAAGCTTAGCAAATCATCATCATCTCCCAAGTTACACCCATCAGCACCACCATGAGGTCTCAGCAACGCAATGACCAGGTCGCTACTCGTAAGAGATGCAGTCGCGCATGTGATATGTAAGTTTTACGTCAATCACCAGCTTACATTGACGGGGTTCTAATGTGCACGGATCATGGTACAAGGTGCAAGCGGCGGAAAGAGCGGTGCGATGGGCGCCAACCTTGTGGCCGATGTGCGCAACGGCGGGTGCAGAATGAATGTCGATACGACACCGAACATAGCGGACGCGTCGGCAAACCTGTCTCGGCGAGACAGAGAGGCTCGTCCATCACCAGTTCAACAGGCCGGTCTTCTGCAGAGCCAGCTTCAGCCACGTTGGGCATGAGCATGGGCATGAACAAGTCGTCACCAGCCGCGACGCCTTTAGATCAAGCGAGATTAATCCTTGACAAGAAGGGGCGTTTTATGTATCTCGGAGACTCTGCGAATCCATCCTTTGTACAATCTATTCGTCGCATTGTTAGAGAAATTCAGGGTCCTTGCGCATTCGTTGATGATCCTCTACGCCCTTGCATGGTTGAGGCGTCCCCCGAAGGTGTGCCGACATGGCTCGAGGCCGGATCGGATCCAAACAAACCCCCGACCTTCAGCGAAGAAGAAGCCAAGCACTTTGTTACTCAGTATCAGATTTGCACAAATGGCATTCTTGACCTGTTCGACAAGTCCAAAATTGTGGACCAACTTCCACAAGCTGTCTCCCGAAATGCTGTCGCGCTCCCACTTGCAAAACCCATTGTCTATCTCATCCTTGCCATAGGCGCTCAGTCGTCGCCCAAGGACTTTGGTGAAATTGCGGAGTCTTGTTTTGACTACGGTCGTTACCTGTGCGCTCGATATCTCATGGAGGATCCAAGCACTTTGGCCGTTGAGGCATATATTCTCATAACCATGTATCTCTTAGCATCATCACGGCGAAACGCAGCATTCATGCATCTGGGTTTTGCTATAAGGGCCGCCTATGCTTTGGGACTTCATCTCAAACCTGTCTCATTGCGCTTTACGGCCGAGGAATTTAAGCATCGGGAGCGTCTATGGAAATCTCTCAGAAGTCTAGATGTCTTAAGCAGCGCAATGCTTGGCCGGCCACCGTCTACGAAAGAGACACGCGATACAAGATCTCCCGATGACTATTCAGCTTGTAATGATATCCTATCAATAATGGAGGAAGTATTGGATGTGTACGAACAAAGACGGATTTCAGCTGTGACGCTGAATCGAGTAGCTTCCCGTCAGCGAGAATGGGTAGCTGTATTTTCACGAGGCCTGGCATGCGACAATATTGCACCAGGTGACCTCTTTGACGGTAGTAGCAATGTACCCAATACTGGACTTACACATATCAAAATTGTTTTCCATTGGACGGTTATGCTGTTGACGAGGCCATTTCTTTCAGAACGTGTCGCCTCCCATGCACGGCAGATGGCTTCAGGAATGCAAGATACCTCGCAGCCTTGGACACCAGCGGAATCATCTCGAGTGCTAGCCCATGTATGCATAAACTCAGCGGTTCGAACCCTGGCGCTGCTTGAGCCACTCATTGACCACTGGGACACACCGAAACGTTTGCCTTTCAGCATTACTTGCGTAGTTCACTCGGCATTGGTCATCGGCTTAGCACATTTTGGAGACATGCACCAGATTTTCCCTCTCGACAAATTATTGTATACAGCTCGCAATCTTCTCCAGCGGTTCTCGAATGACGCTATTGCTGCGAGAAATAGCACAATCATAAAGTATCTTCACGAAGCATGCCAAACATATTCTGAAAGAAGGCACGCTGCGACAATGAGCATCGAAGGCGAGCTGATTGGTAGTTTATTTGGCCAACTTCATTACACTCCTCCGGAAAACGAAATGCTGGGGGTAAACGAGCCTCAGGACTATCAATCGACTGATATTGATGCAGCTCCAAAGGACAATGCCAGTCTCATAGATAAGGCCTTTGGGTCGGACGACGCAGCAGGTGACATTTGGGATAGTATTGCAATCATGCCTGAAGATGGCGCAAGTGTAAGTAACCACGCGGATGCAAAACAGTCGGTTCACCCATCATCTCCAAATTCTACAACAGCGGCTATCCCGAAACATGACGACGATGACGATCTCAGTGGGACGAGAGCTGAAGTTTCAAATATCATAGATAGCAGTAAAATCTTGGGCGATTCTGATACCGTTAATCTGGAGTCTCAAGATGAATTGGTTTCCTTGTACGCATTGATAGACACGTCTGGCGGGTATTTAGGGCTGGAATAAGGTGCTGTGTTAGCGTTTGTAACCAGGTACTTGGAAAGATAGTGCGTAAAGGAATACATGCTGGTTCTGGTGGGAATTGTATCTAGCTGGCGGTGCATGGCAAAGTTCTAGCCAATCTGAGAAATGATATACTCCATGTAAACGGCCTTGTATAAAACGCCAGGGAAAACAATTGAGCCCTAGATGCCAGTCGCATTAGACTTACACCTCCCATCACTAAAAGCTCGATCGTGTGACTTATGCTGTTACAGGGCTGTGACAGACTTATATACCAGGCTTGGTAGGTGAAATCTACACGCTGTCGAGAGCTCAAGAGATTATATGACGGGAACTGTCAGCTACACCGACCAACTTCGTGCCGCATGCCGTCCAGGCGGGTTTCGCTACCACTACCCAGACCGGAAATTCTACAAACAATGTAGACTTCACCTGTCTGAAATGGTGTAATCAAAGCAATTCGAATCTGTCAGACGTCCGAAGAAGTATCTACGCCAAGTTTTGTCCGGGGATGGCCAAATATCCGCAACGCTCACATGTCGCTCCTGGTTGTTGCTCATATAAAACGGCGCCCGCCAGTAAGCACTCGTCGTCGCTCGATACATCGGCCGCATCCCACGCCGTATGCCGTGCACAGAATAACCATGACGCTACATGTATTTGCGCGGCTTTTATAAAATTTTCGAGCACCTGCGAATATGCATCGTCTTTTGAAATTGCCCTCCATCCACAGACACATACCCAGGACGATACAGAAAACAACCCCAAACACGGCAGCACCAACAATGATTCCAATGCGGACTCTCAGACTAGGTAAGTTCCAGCCGACTTTGATGCCGAGGAAGTCGTCATCGTTGGGGCCTGGCGTTAAAATGGCAGGGGAGTATAGGATGCGGTCGCGCCAGTCGCAGCTAGGCCTACAGATATGGTGCTGGTCGACTGCGGCCTGTTCGAGGTGATATTGGCAGCTGAGCATAATTGCAGCTATTGAGCTGATGCTCAGTCAGACATGCAACTTAAATCGCTTCCTGTTTTGTAGAAGTCGAGATTATTTTGCTTCTTTTTGCAGGTAGGGTCCTTGAAGAGATATGGCACAACCATGCCACCCCCAGCACATGCCACTGACTCATAGTGTAGGGAGGCTAGACCAGGCGTCGCAATGCAGGTACCGAGGTTTAAAGCCGCGCTGGGGCGTGATAGTGCTGGTGATCTTGTAGTTGATGCTCGTGTAGAAGAAGAATGGGACGTCCAGGCTGCGGGCTAGCCATGCGTAGCTGCTCAGAACCAAGACGTGCCGCAACATGGACAAGACCATTGTGAGGAGGTATGATTCAAGTCAAGTGTATTGAAGCGACACAAGTCGTTGGGCGTAAGACGTTGAAAGAATGATGGCGAGAAGTAATCGTTCCGTGTAATATGAACGGTTCCATAGAAGCAAGCCCACGACAACAGAGTCCTAGATTGGAGGCGGTTCAGAATTGCTTCGACACTTGAGAGTAGAATTCAAGACTACAAGATTTTGTTTGCTCCTTAATATAGGGAGCAACTGGTGCTTGCTATATAACGATGGAATAAAGGAAGGCCTCGGTACTCCGTACTTAGTTCGAATTGTAATCAAGATATTTACTTGTTAACAGCACGCTGAGTCTTGTCCTCTATGTAGTTACGGAGTACACAGGCACGGGGGTAAAAAAAAAAATAAAAAAAAAAGACTCCGCAAGCAAACCAATTTGGCACACTGATTGGTTGCCACCCGGCTACGCCCATGGGTTTCCACATCCCTTAGTGCGGTAAGGCGACGACCAGCTTCGATTGGCTGTCTGACCAATCACGATTGACGCGGGTCTACAGCCCAACCCTTGAATAATTCTACAAGCCTACTTGCAGGGGTGGTATAAGCCAATTAGATGTCAGCTTCGAAATTAGTAAGACATGGAGTGGAGATAATAGATATTTCAACTTAGGATCTCCCCACATTAATTGCAGCTGTTGGCGAGTACCCAAAAGTGGGGCGTGTAGATTTGTAAAGTCATACAGGGGTTGTATTGTAAGACGGTATTTTATATTAGCAAAGCTTGGCAAATGCGTGCCGTCACAAAACCCGCATCGCTTGCCCACATGACACGCACGGATCAATTGAATCGCATATAGGGACTAATCGTACGTGGATTAATTGTAGTCCTATGTAGGGGTTAATGGTAACTAACTTGTTTATGTAAAATATAATTCATGCGTACATACGGAATACTACAACAATTAATCTATAAGCGAAATCTATGCATGCGGTTGATCGCTATATGCAATTGTAGTTGGTCCTTACGTGTGATTACAACAGTTTCTTTGTACAATATATTCTCAACGGTATTATGAGTGGTTCCGTCAATGGATTCGATCAAGCGGAGACTAGGTATAAGAAATCAATCTACAAGAAATTGCTGTTGTACGCGCGCCGGCCAATATACCACCGTTCGCGTCTGAAAGGTGCTTTAGTCTAGGTGGAAGCCTCACTATGATGAAAGTCCTAACACGGTCCAGAAGTATAAATGGTACGCCGCTCACATCGCAGCTATATTGTGAGTTTCTCGTTTACCCGGAGCTGTTGAGGACGTTTAGAGAGGTAAGGTAACTCATGTCGAAGGGTGGTGTAAGTTCCGTGACCTGGACGTCGCCTTACTGCACTTTGAGGGATTGCGCGGACCCTAGGTTGGATGCATATACGGTGCATGTATATACGGTGGATTTATTCATTACAGTGATGAATGGCTGTTATGAGACATCGTCCAAAAGTTGTCCAAGTTTTTGAAAATTTTGTTTAATCTTGCCTTCTTGCGTTCTGACGGTCGTAATTATATATAAAAAAGAACTGCATGTTGATCTGCGCTAACACTATGCCGGCCCGTCAAGGGGCACACAGCTGTCTCAGGTGGGGCAATAGCAGATGCGCAGCACATGCATATGCAGCAGGACAGGACAAGACATTATTCATATCAACGTAAATCGCAGGGGAAGCGCTGCTTTCCCGATTAAGAAAAAAGCGCGAGATTTGGTGTAAAAATGGAGTTTTTTTTTTTTTAAAAAATCACTTGAAGACCCACTTGTAAGCTGAGCCAGCGGGAGTGGCGGTTGGATTCAGCGCGAAAAAAATGGAAGCACGAGCTATGATGGACACATTATTCCCATGATGGCGGCGTCTCATGTCGTTCTCGTAAACCTCACGATGGCAAAAAACGTGGGGAAAATGTTTGAAATATTGGCGGTCAAGGAACACGAGCTATCTACGTCTGCTTTCGGCGTGAATAACGTTGAGTGCACTCCGTACGGTCTGTTGTTGCAGATATCCTGGCGAATTGACTCAAACTAAGATTGCAATGTTAATCAGGCCGGTATTAAGTCACAAATCAAATAAAGATGCAAGCTTGAGGAGAAATAGGAAATAGGAAATAGGAAATAGGAAATAGGGACTTGTGTCTATATCATATTGCGAGGTGAGAGATCCGAGGTCAGTGTGGTCCGTGTGGCTCGGCAGGCCCGTCTTTCTTGCCATTTTATGTGGGACAAGCAGCATAAGATTATTATTGATAGGCAAGAACGCCTTCCCTTCCAAGCGTATCGCAGCTGCTATTGGCTATTGAGACTAGCTCTTGTTGTCTCTGGGCTCGCCAGAGTGTCCAAAGTGGGCCAAGGAACAGCTGCCAAGCAGTGGGCTGAAGCGAATCTTACCAGTTGACCTCTGGTCGAGTGAGATCATGTCTTGGACTTTTGGTGCCTGTTCATGTCTCGGCGTCCTGACTCTCGTTGACTCTCGTTGACTCTCGTCGACTTCTCATCTGTCCAGCTTCTACCTCTTGCGCCAACCATATTTCGGACACAAGACCGCATTCCTTCAGCTGCTTGAGGGCATGACAGTCTGTGGGAGCAATGCGAGGACGATTGTGCACAATGCAAACATCACGAAACACAACTTCCTCTCGACCCATCACCATAGGGCTGCGACGTCATTTGCTTTGACTGGCCGAGTCAGCAGCCGCAGTGAGAAGTGTCTATGGTGGGGGCGTTCTGTGTTCTGTGTTCTGTGTACTTCGTACGGCTGTCAGCTTGGCACCACAGAAAGGGGATACATGTGATCGTGCGAGATGAAATCGATTCTTCCGGCTCGACGCATCGCATCGGATCAAAGGTATGACACTGCACTGGCCAGCAAATTGACGGAATTTTCTCCACTGTTCCGTTTCCCAGGTTCCATGGCCAGGGGTTCGTTCGTACCCTGGCGTGGCCGCGAAATCAGCGGTGCGTCTCTGTGTCAGTATCCCACCTGAATCCTTCACAGGCGATTCGTTGGCAAGTAACCGGTCCAAGATGGCCGCTTATCAGAGTGCATCCGACCGCGGTCGTCTTCATCACGAAAAAAAAAAATCTTCATTACGAGTATTCAGGGGCACAAAGAATCAAAGATGATAGGGGTTACATGACAGACCGGAGCGATGAGAATCCGGCAGGGCCATCGCAAGGCGCTCGTTGGACGGTAAGGCTGCCGGACAGGAGCTGGACGTAAGATCAGCTGGGGTTTCTTATTCCAGCTTTGAGCTTGCAACTGCCCTCATACCTGATACAGAGTATTGACTTCTACGATGCGTTCACGGCAGCATATCCGACTGCTGGACTGCAACGCTATTGGTTCCAAAATCTGCCTTGTGCGAGCTGACCAGCCCCAGCCTAGTCTATGAGGCGTTTGCTTTCGTGGGTGCTCGGGACCACCCATGTCCACCAAGACGCGTGAGACGCCCATCACTCGACAGGGCTTTTGCTCACTAGCCGATTAAGACAAGCACCAGGCCGACAACCAATTTTTGGGGACAGCTCTGGGCTTTCCCGTTGGATGTCATCCCAAAAAGGGATTGCTTTTCGCAGGGGGCCCTAGGACGATCGTGGTACACAAGGCACAAAGCACCATGACCATGGTTCCCGGACTGGATGACCCTAGCCGGATGGGACCCCGAAGTGGCTTGTTGACGCAACATTCTCCTATGGGCCAGCCTTCCATCGAATACGTCAGGTAGGTGCACCGTCATTGACCATGCGATGATATTCCTTTGTCTTTTCTCCTCTGCCTTGGTATCTTGTCTCTAACCACTTCTAAGCATGAATAAAAAGGACCGACAGGCTCGGCACCTTGACTGGTCTGTTCCCTATTCCGAAAACATCTTTGGCGTAATTTCATCAAAGTCATCCTGCAATATAATCACCATACCCTCTTGACTGTGAAGTTCAAATAGTCATGTCTGCCCCAACACCAACTTTTGGCACCTGGCTATCTGTCCCTGATCAGTCCTTCATCTATCAAGCAAACCCAGTCGGCCACCTTGCTACGACAAACTACGACATTATGGATGGACGTAAGTTACAACAATTACCCGAATTACACAAATCTCATCCACGCATACACAAATGCACAGATATACACACGGCTTAATGTCTCTTTATCCTTGTGCATAACCATGTGTATTCTTTTACGTCCACCCAAGCGCTTTCATCGCCTTTACAGTTAGCGAATGCATCACAAGCACTTTCATATAAAACACACTGGCATTGCAACAAGACTTCCCCTAATGCTGACTATTTCTTTCCAGTGAACGAATGCCGCACTGCTCGAGTGGCAGAGCTATTATCTGATTTCCGCACTCTGCAATACTACATCACTTCTGCGCCTTCGGAGCCTAATGACCCAGAGGACTGCTACACAGATGGCTGGTCAACTCTGCGTCAGTGCGCCATTGATGGCCATCACATTCTGGAATGTGCTGCCGATACGCGAGTGCCTGTGGCAGAGGGGGGGGAGTCGGAGCAAGCGAAAGTCGAGCTGAAGCAGTACGAGCACCGCCATGTCAGCACGTCCCTTAAACAAAGCTCGTGTCGCCCGTGTCAAGTTGTTCTCGAGTGACTAATGATATAAAAGGATCATGTTGGATGCCTTCTCCCGGCGTCATGAGGGACAAAAGATTTACTTGAGACAAAGTGCAGCTCAACGATGGGTAGAATACCGAGATTTGATTTTGCAAGGGCGACGACCTCATCCCTCGGCTCGGGCACAATTACAAGCTTGTGATTACCAGTTGCGGACAGTATGTGTTGTCGAAAAACCTCCCGCCTCTGTGCCAACCTTTGATTGAATTATAATTCTAAGTGATTTCATAGGAGCTGGCTTCAATCACAGATGAGAGCATTTACGCAGAGCTAGCGGCTGCTGATCAAGCTCTGGGCCGATGGACTGTCGAAGACCCAAGTCTAAGTAGTGTGCTGGGGTGGCTGCGAGTACGACAGCGATAATATCTCTTCCGAGGGCATAGTTCAAAGCAATCGATACGAGATTCAAGTCACGACGACAAGTTTTTACCCTGAGCTAGGAGTGAAAAAAGTAAAAGTAAAAGGAGGCAATAGAAAGCAACGTTTGAATGTATTGCCCCAATGGGCAATTGGGTATCAGGGAGTCATATTCATAAGCAAGTAACCTACAGCGTTGGGGGAGGATGCAGGTCATCTTTCAGCATGCAGATCTGTTAGACGTTGTATTTGCATTTACACGACCGAACTGGTGCATGGACATTGCATATAGACGGAGCATTGGCACAGAGACGAAAACCTTGGCTCTTTCGACTTGCATTGCCTGGCGCAGGCGAGTCGGGATATCAGGCATCAATCAGAATTTGCCGCAGGAATTCATTACAATGGGGTGATGAAGAGAATCCTTGAGTATTTTCTTATCTTATTAATATTAAGAAGCCAGTTGAACTGGTCAAGATTTACTTTGAACACATAAAGCAATGCCAATCAGGGACAAGACCATTCCTATAGCCGTATCTGAACGCGTTTGAGTTAGTGTGCAAAAGAAAATGCATGTCATTTGAACTCATGAGGGCTTTAGTTTACCTCTGCTAATGACTTTACCTTCAACATACCATTCACCCAAGACTGTGAAGAGAAAGGCCATGGTATTGACGATGGGGACAGTCAGGCTCAGCTCTAAAGGGCCAGGAGATTGTTCATGTCAGTGACTTGAAAACTAACAAGGCACGTCGAGATGGTGCTAGCATACCAGCCTGGCCAATGAGGAGGAAGAACCACACACTGCCGGTGAGGTTCAAAAGGAGAGGGACGGCATATCGCGGGTTCCTCAGGAGATGGACGACAGAGAAGAAGGCGCCATACAGCCTAGAGCGCAACCAATGATGTTTTACGTGATCCGATTCCAGAATAGGATGGGGAGGAGGCTGATGGGAGCGTGCTGCACGGCGGATAAAGGGCGTGGTGAGCCCCCAGGCTAGTCCGACGAGAATAAAACTGAGGACGTAGTTGAAGACGGGGGGGCGTGCATCAGCAGGAACGATTGGCTCGGCCATTGGACGAGACATTGAAGGGTGTAAGAGCGAGAGCGGTGGCGAGGGTGGTTTAGTATTGTTTTGTTTGTCATGTAGAACTGACGTCTCTTTCTAGGGCGATGGTTCGTTGGACGTCGGAGACGACGGATGGATGACGGGACAAGTTCAAGCTGCGGTGGGTGAATGTGAATGGCGCGCGCTAGGAAAATAGCAATATGTGGGTCCGGACGTAACTAGTGACGTGAACGAGACGTGAACGAGACGAGACGTAACGAGACGTGACAAACCAGAGATGAACCACCACGCACGGGACCGTAATTTCATTGAGAATAAAGCAGAAAATTTGCATTGTGGCTTTTCGATATCGATGATGCAGCCGCTGCAAAGGGACAAGGGGCACGATAGGAGGCTGACGCCCGGTTGGCGGGGGCTGAATCAGGGTCGAGCACTACGTAAGACAGATTGACAAGTTGACGATGGGATTCGGCAAATGTCTGGTGTACTGGTTTACATACGGCGTTGAAGCGACTGGTGCAGTGCCCACAACATCCGGAAAACGTGGTCTCTGCTCCAAACGATGACAACTCAGTAAAGCCAGTACGGCAGCAACGACAATAAGCGCAGTCTGCCTATCCGCTACTGCCCCTTTTTTTTCTCCGAAAGGAACCAAGACTAACTATTCCGTAGCCAGCCGAGCAATGGTGTTGAAAAAAATAAATCCCTGTCCAGCTGGAAACGAGGCGCCCCGTCTCGGGTGGTGGGGCACAATAACTATCGATAAATAACTGTGCTGCGATGGGGCCGACTCCAGCCGGCTATTTTCGGGGCGTGAGGGGGCGTGAGGGGGCGTGAGGGGGCGTGAGGGGGCGCGGTAGACAGGACCGAAAATCGGGTCACGATTGCTGGGTTGGTTTTGGTTGGACTCACACGGTACGCCATAGCTGGTCCCTTCATAAACGGTCCAGCTATTTCGCGCGGCTGAATACGGGCATTGGCCTTTGTTAAATGCCATTTGCCTTGCACGTTACAACCAGAGGACAAGCCAACCGTGCCAGGACCTTCACACCGGCGCCCTTGTCAAAAGATGCAACATCGTCTTCGCTTCATCCGGGAGGGCGTGGGACTCGTATTGTGCAACACGCACGACGCATGTGCCTCACCGGCACTGACCAACATCACCACCACCAGGGGGAAAAGCTACTGGCTGCAAAAGGGCACGTGTGGAAGGCCCAAGACAAGAGTTGATCATCATCTGTCAGCGACTCTTCAACAGGTGACATCGTATCGATACTCTTGCGAGGCCCTTCGGCAAGTTACTGACTGGCCAGGCCGGTGCCGCGGCGTTACACCTACGGTGATGGCTGTGGCTGGTGATAAATAAATTATACACGACTGAAAAAGCGGCGAGAATGAGCTGTGGAAGTAAATGGACGAGTACAGAAGCAAGACGAAGCAAGACGAAGCAAGACGTATGTGGACGTGTGTCTCTCATCCAGACAATGACTGCTCACCAAAGGTGACCCATATGAAAGAGTTTATCAAGGTTCATTCCATATCTCAATTGACAGCATATTGTACAATTCTCAATCCCGTACTGGTCTCCCTTGATGCGGCAAACTCTAGTCCTTCTCGGCAATGGCTTGTAATCGATCGTCGATCTCGTCCTCAGTGAGCATCCTGAACGCAGGGTCAGTGCCTTCCTTGCCGTCGGTGCGAGGTCCACCACAGATACCAATCTCAATCTCCCCCTTCTTGAAATCCATGCTTAGGATCGTGCTTAGTGTCGTGATGGCCAGCTCAACTACATCCTCCCAAGTTCCCTCGGCGTGCTCCTTGTTGCGCAGCTTTTTCTCCAAGTGATTGAGAGCTTCCTGCTGTTTGGGTCCTGCGGCGGTGCCCTTGTACCCGATGTAGTATCCTGCAGGGTCGCACTTGTATAGCTGCGGGCCGAATTCGGCATCGAGAGAAATAATTGTTGTAGCGACACCATATGGGCGCATGTACGCCTTTTCAGCGTTAGCTCAGCTTCCTCTCTAACTCAGAGTCGCATCATAAACCACATACTCTTTGCGTGTAAACCTGGCTGATATTTGCCAGTCTTTTGGCAAGGACATCGGCAGGCATCTCGTAGCCAAACTTGTATCGAAACTCGGCAGCTTCCCCCTGAGCTCGTTGGGCGAAGGCTCTCGCATCAGCAATGGAGCCGGTAATGGCACAGCCTACTGATGGGGAAATCTGGAAGATGTGCGAGACGGATGAGGGATCGATGAGCTTGTCCTGTTGATTCCATTAGCACATCATGTTGCTTGGTACCTTGGGGGTCACAGCCCAGACTTACCGGGACCTTCTTTTGCGACAGGACAACTGCACAGTCTTTCCCTCGCACCCCTATAGACATGATGTTCGCTGCCGTGATCGCCTTGAAGGCATATTCTACAACGGTCAGCAAGCATAATATTGGTGCATGATTTCCCCGAACCCAGTGCAGCTTGCCAGAGGGTTCTGCAGTCTATGATGTGGGGCATCATAACGTACCGACTTGATATAGTCGACCATTATCGGAGAAAATGGTAATATGTCTGTCGTAGGCGCTGGCTAGAAAATCATTCATGTTATCAACCACACGCCTCCTTAGGATCAGGGCAAAGCCCAAGCTCTTGAGCAGGTCGACATACCAGACATTGCGGGAAAGTGGCAGCCCTGTACAGAGCAGAACAAGAAAGTAGTTTTGATTGACTGCTGGTACAAGCAAGCTTAGGTCGGAAGCGGGTGGATGATGCAGTTGGTGAGCTGCAGTTGGTATCGGTGACGGAGGTTACGTTAGCATGAGCTTGCCTGGAGCCGCAAAGAGGCAACGGAAGCTTGCGATCAAGGCTGCATGGTTGTTGCCTTGGAGGCGATGTCTATGCCTCAGGCCGCACAACATGCTGCCGATGGCTCACCTTTCCACTTCAACTCCACTTATGCTGCCCAACTGACGTGCACTTTTATTTGAGCCTCAATTTGGTCTTGGGCTAAGTTACTGGCTTCGGCTTTTGTGCTCGACACAGTCCAAGGTGGATGCGAAATCCATCAAGCAGTACGTATGTCCTGTTCTGTCTGTCATCCTGCACATAGACATAGAGGATAGACATAGAGGATAGACATAGAGGGGGTGGCTGAGAAGGGCCAGCTGGGGTCTGGATCGGACCCAGAAAAAGTTGAGAAGTTCTAGCAAGCTCCAAAGTCTAGTCCTCCCGACTCTGTCTGTACCAACACAGCTTTGTCCGTTTCAACCCGTCGTCCGTTGTGTTGCAACCGTGGATTTGGTTCTGTTTTGCACGTTTAAAGGCCGTGATTTTGCGTTCCAGCCGAGACGGACAGAACTTTTGAGAGTGGTGCGTTGATCGTTCGACAGTCTTACCAGATGTTGTCCGCCCAGCCTCCATTTCTTTTCCTTCCTTCATACTACCCAGCCGAGAGCACCGAGGACAAGCCGGCAAGACTCCAACCTGGACCAAGATGACGTCGTCTCAAGGCGCAACTGCACAACAGGTGCCAGCCTGGAAACGTTTAGGCCTAAAACTCAAGAAGCCCGGTGCTGCGCCGGACTGTGCGATTGGTACCCCGGCCGTTGGGCATCCAAGCAGCTCGCAGCGTGAAGCCCAGTCGAACAAGAGAAAAATTGACGCCCCGCTGACCACAACACCGTCCTCTGCATTTAAAAGGCCTCGATCCGGGAGCCAGGTGCAGCAGAAGACCGAACATAACTCAGACCTGCGTAAGAAAAAATCTGTGACATTCGGGGACACTCCGACCAAAAACGCAAGCACCACAGATTCCAAGGACTCGAAAAACAAGTCGCCCAC
This sequence comes from Atkinsonella hypoxylon, assembly GCA_000729835.1. Classification (NCBI taxonomy): domain Eukaryota; kingdom Fungi; phylum Ascomycota; class Sordariomycetes; order Hypocreales; family Clavicipitaceae; genus Atkinsonella; species Atkinsonella hypoxylon. The sequence continues at coordinate 25,875 of JFHB01000194.1, forward strand.
ACCCACAACAAAGAGCAAAGGTCCGGTCAGAAAGCAGACGCCCGCCGCACCTACAGATATCAAGCCTGCTCTTGAGTATCTTCGACAGTGGAAAAATTCTCGCGCTAACTGGAAGTTCAATAAGAACCTCCAGTCTCTTCTGATTAGACGGGTATTCGAGGCCGATGATATCCCTACGCCCGACGTTGATACTTTCTATGAATATATACGCGACCTGAAAGGATTTGTCAGGACGAGGTTGCACAAGACTGCTATGGAAGTACGGTCAAAGGATATCGCAGACGGTCCGTCAGGCTTCCCGTCGGGCACCAAGGACCTCGAGAGCAAGCAAAAGTCGTATGAAACACTTCTTTCCGATCTCTTGCGCACGCAGCGTCTCGGCCAGAAGCGTAAAGAGTACGATGAGGTCGAATTCGTTGCCTCTTCTGACGCAGGCGACGTCATCATCCGCCGTGTCGTGAAGCGCATGCGGGCAGAGCTGATTATCGATGAACTATCAGACGGCGATGAGACGGAAACTAGTGGAACGACAGAGTCCTCTGACGATACGCTCACAACAAGCGACAATCCTGTCACCATGTCGACTGACAGCGACAAACCAGTCGGGATGAACGATGGCGCGGTCAAACGTCGGCGCAAGCTTCGTGTCAACATGGACAACAGCAGCTTCGAGTCGGAATCTGACAGCGACTCAGACTCGAGCAGCAGCTCAACAGACGATTCTGATGACACTGACGACTCTGCGTCGGAAGATGATGCTGGTGAGAATGAAGAGGATGATGGCTACGAATCATCAAGTAGTTCGTCATCCTCGTCATCTTCATCGGCAGGCGAATCTGACTCTGATGATGACTGCGCTGACGATGATGATTAGACATGTACGAGATTCGGGATACCCTCGCGGGATGTATAAGCAGAGGAAAACAGCTAGAAATATCGTGGGAACAAGGAAAGAAGATGGGAGAGCATCCTTTTAGACTGTACCATTTATGGCATGCTCCGCCACGGGGTGGGCAAATTTAAAAAAAAAAATGATACCCAAAAGTGCTCACTCAGGGGCCATTGAAGACTATGTATGGAAAAGTGTATGCTTTTATTTTCATTCATTCTTTCTTTCTTTCTTTCTTTCTTTCAAACTATGCACATGCAAAAAGAACAAGAAAGGAAAGGAAAAGAACCCCTCATTAGTTAGAACGCAGCGATGCGAAACGATTTCACAATTGGTTTCCCATGTTTACAAACATCATGCATACAGTTTTGTGAATCCCCCCCCAGACGGCTGCAGCCAGTTCCTCTCATCATACACCGCATCAGCACCCTCAATGATGTGAAAGGTGTAAATGATTCTTCCCTTCTGGCTCGTGTTCCGCTCGCTCTTGTGCAGCAAGTTGCCATGGATCAAGACCAAATCACCAGCCCTGACCTCCCCCGGCACATAATCCCCCTCGGCACCTCCCAAGCCCGATTCCTTCTTCGCACCGCGGCCCCTAGGGAACCGACTGCCTCTATTGTCCACCATCTCCGTGCCCGTCGTGCCCGTCGCGCCCGCCCTCCGCACCAACCTCCTCTCCACGCCCGCCCACTCATGGCTCCCCGGCAAGAAACTCAGACACCCATTCTCAAGCGTGGCATCCTCCAAGGCGTACCAGAACCCCGTCGCCGACGGCGGATCCGTATACAGAAACGTAGAGTCCTGGTGCGGCGGCACCGCGCCCCCAATCTCGGGCTGCTTGCAAATCACCATGCTCTGCAGGCACCGCGGGTCCGCGTACCCCAGCGCCTGGGCCACAGCCGCGGGGGACACCTCGCCCGACGACAAGAGGGCCTCGTGGTCGATGAGCCGCGCAAAGGGGGCCGACAGCGCGTGCAGCGCGTGGCCGATCTTGTTGACGGCCTGTTCTTGGGGCTTGAGCAGGTTGCCGTCTGCGTCGAAGGCGTCCTCTTCGAAGAAGAAGCGGATCTTGTCGCCTGACGTGAGGAAGTAGTCGTCGCCCACGTGCGCGGATGTCTGGCCTGTGGAAAACCGGGTGAGCGGGTGGTCTGCGAGGGAGAAGTTGCGCAGGAGGGCGTGCGTCTCGTCTAGGAGGGCGGCGACTGTTTCGGGGCGCAGCGCGCGGCGGATGATGAGGTAGCCGTTCTTGTGGAAGGATGAGAGCTGCTCTTGCGTGAGGCCGGGGGGGGCCATGGTGTGGAGGGTTGGTTTGCAGTTGCAGGAGAAGGGTGAATTTGCTTGAGTTTTGAAGTCTTCCCTTGTGCAGAGTCGTGTATGGGCGGGCATATGTATATATAAGATGTTGGGCAATCAGCTTGAGATGACTCACCTTGATCGTGTTTGTGCAGAGCTCGTCACCCCGCTGCGCTGAGGAGGCAGGAGGCAGCGGGGTATTCGCATGGTCAGATGTGCTGGTTTTGGTACCATGCCAACCAACTATCCGCCCTAGCCATGGCTCGATAGGTATAGGTCCGGATAGTCGTAGTTTATGTGGAAGCGTTGGGCGTGAGGACATTCCCCCACATGGGTGCATGATTCTTGATGCCTATAATGCAACGCAAGAATGGCTTTACCCACAACGAACGGGTGACGGATGTCATGCTGTCTGTACGTTGGCTAACAAGCCCACATTTATCTGTGAGTAAATCCAGTGATCGGCTGGTTACAGAAAGCCACAGAACTTCATCTATTACCGAAGCAGTTGATATCCCTATTAAGTAGTATAATGCAAGGCCCAGCAGACGCATCAAACTCACAGTCCTAAACGCCCAGACAACAACATGACATGCGCTCTATTATGTATGACAAGCAAACCAAGAACTTAACTCAAATCAGATTGAAATCGCTAGGCAAGAGGTCTTGGCTCACGCGTCAAGCGGATCCTCAAGCAAGTCATACCCTTCCTCGGGTGGCAGCAAGTATGCTGACGCAACTAAGCCAATGGCCGCAGCCAGGGATACAATGGCACTGGCAAGGCTCAAATTCCACGAGAAGTCTAGGTACCAGCCAGGGATCGTGAACTGATCGTCATAATCGAATAGATAAGCCACGGCGGAGACGACGACAAACTGCACTATTGCCACCAGAGTGAGCAAGCCACTCACAAGCGGCCAGCCGGTCTCGCGTCTGTATTTGCCGCCCTTGATGACAACTGCGAAGCTAACCAGGCCTGCGAGACATAGAATGGCGGAGAAGGACACGAGAAATCCCACGGTCTTCCAGACAGAGCAGAAGTACCGCCCGGAGGCTCCTTCGCAAAGATCGGGAGGAGGGTACGGTTTGCATGGCGGATCGTGCGTATTGAAACAGCGTTCGTGTAGACCGACGTGGACATCAAAAGGGTCGCCTTTTGGTGACGTGACGTGATACGAGATCCAGTTTGGCTGGAAGATGGAGGCTGTGATCATGGCAGTCGCTACAAATGAGAGTTAGCTGAGGGTACGATCCGCCATGCACACAGTAGACAGAAAGGGGAAAAGGGAGTCTGTCGTGTCTTTCATTTGAGCGTGTCCGAGGCACAGAAGAACATTGTTCGAAGAGCCGTCGTGCTTCGACTTTGCCTTCAAATACGTCATCGACCAGCATGCGCGACGCAAACCTCCAGCTGCAGACAGCACGGACTCGGGAGCAGGAGTTTAAGGTGCAGACTTACAGGCTGCAAAGGCCACCAGGGCCAGCGAGTATACATAGATGCGAGTCATCTTGGTGACGTGCACGCGCAGCGATGATTGAAGGGGGGGGGGAAATCAGATAACGATGTCGTTGGCGGCGAGGTCTCAACGACTTCTGGCAGGCAGGCAGGCAGCCAACGGACCGTTTTGATTGGGGGGTGTGGGGGATGGCATTGGCAGGGCTGATAACACGACAGAACAACGAGATGACACGTCATCGTTCAGTTTTCCCCGTATTAATATAATACTTGCTGCCCGCCCACATAATTATCGCCTCCTTTGAAGCAAATGAGGGCAGCTTGGAGCCGGTCACCGAAGCTGCAGCTATCATGGGATGAGAGGGTTGCAAGCCTTCCTTAGTAAGTTGTGTTTCAAACGATAACTTCCAGCCCGTTGCACAATGGTCCTAGACTGAGTCAAGTCATCCCGCGGACGACTCGACTGTTGGTCTCCCTCCCGAGCGTGGGTTATCTATCTATCCATAAGCGCCAGAACAAGTAAAGCTTCCATTCGCGCAAACGACTTCTAACTACCTAGGGCGCTTTGCCCCATGCGCTGTGAAGAAAGTTCCGTGACAGTAGCATATGAGATATATAACAGGAGAGATACTGGCCTCGTTTGCAAAGTATCGCGGTTCTGACACACGTGATGAGTCTTTTAATGCGTTGATTGATACTATGCAAGGTGTTTTGCTGTCGGATATGGCATTGGTCGATAGAACGACACGCTTGGACGGCAATTGCCATGGGCTTTATGACTATGGCGAGACAACAAAAATAACAACAACAGAACAATCTATTGCCGTGACGCAACAGAACACAGTAAAATCTTTCTGTATTGCCCTCATTCCGATAACAGATTGCACTTGGCAAACCCCGATTCAGCGTGCTCGTTCAAGGAGATACTGTGCAGCCCCCCCCCCCCCCCACCCCCGCAGCCGTCATCACCCCGCCGTCATCGCAACACGATGCCAGGAACCACCACGCTCACACCATCCCGCCCGCCATGCGAGCAACCTCCCTCCTCCAGGCAGCCAAGCTCACCGCCAAGAGCAGCCCCTTCTCCCACCGCATCTCCATTGCATTTCCTCCAGCCCTCGTACGCAGAATGTCCTCCCACTCGAACAGCCCGCCGCTCAAAAAGCCCGTCAAGCTAGCCTGCATCCAGCTCGCCTCCGGCTCAGACAAGAGCGCCAACCTCGTCCACGCAGCCTCCCAAGTCCGCCTCGCCGCCTCAGGGGGCGCCAACATCGTCATCCTCCCCGAGTGCTTCAATTCCCCCTATGGATGCCAATTCTTCCCCGACTACGCAGAAATGCTCCTTCCGTATCCGCCCTCGCCCGCCCAATCGCCTTCCTACCACGCTCTCTCCGCCATGGCGGCCGAGAACAAGATCTACCTCGTTGGCGGGTCCATCCCCGAGAAGGACCCCAGCTCGGACAAATACTACAATACAAGCCTTACCTTTGGCCCGGACGGGTCGCTGCTCGGCACACACAGAAAAGTCCACCTCTTTGACATTGACATCCCCGGCAAGATCACCTTCAAAGAATCCGACGTCCTTAGCCCGGGGAACAAAGTCACGTTGATCAATCTGCCAGACTATGGCATCGTCGCCGTAGCCATCTGCTATGATGTCCGCTTTCCCGAACTGGCGGCGATTGCGGCGAGGAAGGGCGCCTTCGCGCTGATATACCCTGGGGCGTCTAATTTGACGACGGGCCCGCTGCACTGGAAGCTTCTGGCGCAGGCGAGGGCCGTGGATAATCAGATCTACGTGGCTATGTGCAGCCCTGCGAGGGACATGAGCGCTACTTACCACGCTTGGGGCCATAGCATGATCGTTGACCCCATGGCCAAGGTGCTGATTGAGTCGGAGGAGGGGGAGACGATTGTGGAGGCGCAATTAGAGACGGCTGTTTTGACAGAGACAAGGAGGAATATCCCGCTTGGGTCACAACGACGATTTGATGTGTATCCTGATGTGAGTGCGGGAAAAGTACAGCTTGAAGAACCAAGTGCGTGAGGAGGTGCGACGAGATGTATCGAGACATGGCAATGGACTTCATAGAGGAGAATTACAAAGCTTCGCGCATCGAGACTTGGCTGTCACTATGCAGTAAAAGAAATTTCCAGGTTTTGCTGCATGTAAGGCACAGCAATGGACCATCAATTCGTGATTCTACCCAAGAGTGTTGTATTAGAGTAGCAACTTTTAGCGTCATCCGACATAAGAAGGCCTAGGGAACCTAGGCGAGCTTGAAGAATTCTCCCAAGGTAGATGCTGCCTGTTCATTCAAACTTCCTCCATTGAGTTCGCATTGCGGTCATTGGCAAAAAGCCCTTTGGTTGCCGAGACAATTTCGGCATGTTTCCTCTTCAACATGCTTCTTGCTACACTTCCAACTTCAGACCTGTAGAAGCGACTTTCCTCTCATTGAAGTGCCTTCTTGGCAAAGTTTGGGAGAATGAAGCTGGCTTTGTGAATCTCAGAGTTATAGTAACGGCATTTAGCATCCTCTTCCTCGGTGGTCCACTGGCGGAGAGGAACTCGGACATTGCGGTTGGCGTCCTTACAGCAGACCATGAAGCCGATCTGCCCAGAGGGGTAGGTGGGGATAGTGGTGTATGCGTACTCGACGACGGGGAAGATCTCCTTGCAATCCTTCTTGAGCTGCGTAATGAGAGGCAAGTGAAGCCATTGGTTCTCGGCTGTTATGTTAAAGCGCAATGGTCAGCAAAATAACGGCTGTCCATCTCAATCACACGAACTAGATGGGGAAATTGTTCAGTAGTGCAAGATGATTTGGACAAGTGATCGAGAGGTCAGCTGATAAAATGACCAGCATCTCCTTTCTTTCTTTCTTTTTTCGCGCGCATCTCATGCAACTCGGGACTACCGGGAGCAGAGCCAGGAAAGCTGCAACTAGCTTCGGGCAGTCCCTAGGATTGACGGTACGTTTCAAAGACTCAAAATCTTGTTTTGGTGAGGGGGGGTATGGGTCTGAGTGTGTGTGTGTGTATGTGTGTCTCTTGTCTTGGGTGTCTTTTCCAGTACCAGTTGAGAAATCAGAGATGCAGCATTGAGCCAGCCAACACTTAGTTTCATCAACCTCTGTCGCTCCTAAGGATTCCCACGCTTTCCTCAAGAAAAATGAGAACATACAACCTTGGGTAGTAATGACGCCCCCATCGCGTAAGGCATCATGGAGAAGTTGGAAGTAGGGTTTCTTGAACAGGCTCTCGGCAGGGCCCTCAGGATCGGAGGAATCGGTGATAATCACGTCGAAGCAGTTCTTGTAGTCGTCGAGGAACTTGAAACCATCGCCGACATGGACCTTGGACTTGGGATGATTGAAGCCCTCGGCCATGTTGGGAAGATATTGCTTGGATAGGCGGATAACAGCCTAATATTTAAATCGGACCATTAGTTTAATATCGTCGCGTGTGTGGTGTCCTGGTGTCCTACCTCGTCAATATCGCAGAGGATAGCCTCCTCAACACAATCGTGTTTAACAACCTCACGGAGAACGCCGCCATCACCACCACCGATAACGAGAACCTTCTTGGGGTTGGGGTGAGACTGCATTGCAAGGTGAGTGATCATCTCCTGGTAGGAGAACTCGTCGCGTTCAGTGCACTGGATGACATTATCCAAGACCAAAACGGTGCCGTAGTCGGTGGACTTGAAGATGAGCACATCTTGGTATTTGCTCTTCTCGTGGTGGAGAACCTTTTCGACTTTCAAAGTCATAGCCTGACCTGACAACAACTATGAGATTCGGTTTAAAGATCGGTGCTACACTGCGAAGCGCGTAGAGTCTTACCGGGCCACATGTCCGAGATCTCTCGGAACCAGCCATCTGTGTGTGAATGTTGTTAGTGAAACATTCCGACTATTATGCGACATAACCTTCCAGACCGTCACATGCAGCGCTTTGACTTGTGCGGAAAACTCGTTCCCAAGAACAAGGCGAACCAATTCGATTACATCGCATAAGACAGTTTCTTCCAAACAGGCAATAAAAGGGGAAGTTCTTCATGACGTCGCATGGCAAGATATCGAGGGGTATCGATTGCCAGCGCGGGGTAGACCAGAAAAGTGAAAAGCACCGGAAAGCAGAGAAGCAAGCAAAGACGAAGCACGAACCTTGAATAGTAGGGTGAACAATCTCGGACATTTTGGCAAGGAACGGCGACTTGGCGACGTTGAATATGAAAATCTGGGTATCGCGGGAATTGGGGAGGAAAAGAAGGGGGAAGGATGGATGAGCTTGGACGAGACCAACTTTTTTTTTTTTCGCCGATGATGTCTGTGGTCCAAGATGCGGATTAATTAGATTGGTGGGGTGCAAATTTTTTGGAATTTTTTTGGCGCCGTCCGCGGGGCAGACGCAGACGCACGCGACCTAATGCAGCACTTTGTCTTGCTCAATTGAGTTCAAGACTCAGCATCAGCCAACTCTCAACTGTGAGCCAGCATTGCATTTGTTCCCTCTTCCTCTTTTTGATGGCAATATCGTACCGCTGGCATGGCAGGTAGAGCATACCCGTGGTGAGAGCTTGGTATTGCGCCACTGTATGCTGGTCCCTGCCCATCCTTTCGTGGGACAACAAAAGGATGCGATAAGGGGGGTCCAGCAATAACGGTTCTGAAACCCCTGTTTTTCTTTTGTCTGTGTTTTTCTTTCGTTTGTGTGCGCTTCGCTCGACCGAGCCGCCCCAATGAGTCTCGGAGGACTCTGGTGTTTTCAACAGGCACTGCTGTAAGCAAGGTATTGGCAAGTATTACGGAGTACTCCTCACTTCGTATTACATGCAGTTCAACCCTTGACTGATTTTACAAATCTACTTTACAGGGGCTGTGTCATAAACTGGAATATGTGCGTATCACTTTGATGAAATTGATCTGCAAGTGCTTCGCGTCCTTGCTACTGGAAGTCTCTGTTTTTTGAGTGCCTGACTCGTAGTTGGAGGATTTCTCCCATTAGTGCCCCATATGAGCATTTGTCTCTGCATATAAAACAGTCAACCTCAGTGGGTCGCTTTTTCTCCGTCCTGAATGTAGTTGGAAAGGCTGCGTTCAGGGAAGGGACCCGAACTTGGGAACTGCATCGTGGACTTGGCGCTCGGCTGCATTGTGTGGACATTGGCGGGCACTATTCCGTATACTCCGTAGTATCAATTGATAGGACAGTATAAGATAGGCTGAAGTTGTTTCCAGCTACGCTATGTTTACTTCCGCAGACCAGTAAGATGGGCGAGCATTTGGGGCCAAGAATCTCTCAACTGGAAGATTTGGCTTGGCTGTTGTCATATGCTTCGGGAGCTCGTGTAGTCAGCGTTGCATTATCAACGTGGCTGTCCAGGTACCTAGGAGGTATGATTGAAGGGGACCAAAGGTGAAACTTGAACAGGTCTCGGACGACGGGCATATTTGTATATTTATATGAAGCATAGGTGCACCAGGGCCGAGGGTTAATTCTAAGTGGTCATCGGGTTGACCACGGCTTTTTTTCCTTTTCCTTTTCTTCTTCTTTTCCTCCCCGAGGGGTCACGGTGGAGACGGTTTCTCGGTAGGTAGCAAAGACTGAAATATCAGAGTGAGTGGTATTGATTCCCGGATTGGTCCGTCTTGGCCGCGGCGCATCATCCACAGCATGCTCGGCATACTGCAATCGGGATATTTGGATCAAGCGACACCTTTCTAGCCGGGCACAGACCACAGACACGACAAGCAAGATCATTCCCATACTGCCCGCGACAGCATTGACATGTACGGAGCACACACTCTCTGAATTGCTCAGTACCGTTAGTACCTTGGGTAGGTGGAGTCGAGGTTGCTGGTGGAAATATCGGCATTCATACGGCGCACGGTACGGAATAGAAATTCAGGTCGTGGCAGGCCCCGGTAGAGTCTGGTAGTAGTTTACACGTAGCTGGTCTAAATCCATGTGCCCTACCCCTAGAGGTATCTAGGTACCCTGATAGAAATGGCAGCTTGGCAGCTTCTCCAGCCCCATCTTGCCACCTAAGGTTCCACCCATGTCCAGAACGGAACGGAAGCGGCTTTGGCGAAGCCAACCCCCGCCGACATCCCTGTTCTGTCCAACCACTGGCCAGCACTAAAGCCCGCGACCTTTCGCGACCCTTGCTAGTGCATGCAGCATCAGCAAAAATATGATGATAGAAATGAATCTAAAAAGAGTGTGCGTGAGAGAGAGAGTTGAGGGAGTGAGAGCGAGAGACCGGCGACACTGTACCATATCAGTTTCAGAAAATAATAATTGCAGCACGGCTCTCCCGGTCTGTCTCCAGTCTCTCCCGTCTCCCGTAGTTAGCCATCGAAATCAGGTTCAAACATGGGCCTCCGGATCGGGTACGGGTCGCTTGCCGGAGTTGCACCCCTTGGTCCTTTGGTCCTTGGTCCTTGGTCATTGCTCCTGACTTTGCCAACTCTGGTGTGGGCTGGTGATCCTTTACCACCTGTCAGACAGTAGGCGGGCCGTCGTCCCCACATATAATTTATAGGTCCAGTCTGGTACCTCAGGTACCTAGGTACCTGCTATTAATGGAGCTACGCCATGCGGACTCGGCCGTCTTCTTCAACCAGCTGCCCGCGCCACTGCCCCTTCTTCGTTTCTTCATTCTATCTACATAGAGCATCGCCTCGATATCGCATCAGCCGCTGAAAAGCCACGCCCACCGGCAGTTCATCATCACTCCTCTCTTGGAGGTCGAGCCGTCAAGCACCTGATCTGCTTATGCAGCCAGCGTCGACATTGCTGCCGAGCCCGCTTCTTGTGCTGCTTCCCGCTGGCGCGGTGCCTGGCCCAGCTTCCAGCCATTCTCAAACCTCGCGACAGCCTCACCCAGAACAAGAATTTGTGCTGCAACTGCCGCTCCAAGACTATTTCGCCTACCGCCCATCGTCGGCCTTACCATCTCACAACATAGAACAGCAATGTGTTTTGGCAGCAGGGAGAATGACAATGGCGGCGTCGCCCGCTCGCGTGACATCGATCGGGTTATCCGTCAAGACGAGAAGCGCATGGCAAAAGAAGTCAAGCTTCTCCTTCTGGGTACGCTCTTCTCCACCAACTGCCTCCGCTTTTATTTTCTCGCCGCAGCCCTGTTGTACTCTTAGACATGTCTGAAACACCATATGCGGTGTAACAGAAGCATTGTTGAACTGGTAAATTCTCCATGTACCCAGATTGCTGACCTTTGTGTGACGCGCAGGAGCCGGCGAGTCGGGGAAATCCACCATTTTGAAGCAGATGAAGCTCATCTATTCGCAGGGCTTCAACAAACTTGAGCGACTCGAATGGAAACCCGTCATTTTCAATAACATCATCCAATCCTTCCGAACAATCAACGAGGCCATGACTGAACTCAATTACAAATTTGATAACCCTGACAATGAGGTACGTTTTGCTACTAGTGGCACAGTTCCCCAATCATACTTGACACTTGTGATGATAAACGCTACGATTTTGACTGCTCGACGTTTCGCTGACTTGTCTTAAAGAAATACATGGCACACATTCTCGTGGAATATGAAATCAGCCAACAAGACAAACTTCCGCAAGACTACCTAAAGCCTGTCAAGGCCCTGTGGCAAGACAGTGGAGTAAAGAGTGCAATTATGAAAGGCAATGAATACGCGCTGCATGACAACTTGGCATAGTATGTCCTTCCTTTATCGGCTCAGTGGCCACACCTGTTGAAGGTGTTTAAACATGTTGAAAAATGCTGACAAGTTCCATCTCAGCTTCATTGACGACATGGATCGAATATGGGCCGATGGATATATACCAAACGACCAAGATTTACTTCGCTCGCGGCTCCGAACTACAGGAATCACCGAAAGCGTTTTCGACCTCGGTCAGCTGACGTACCGCATGTTTGACGTAGGCGGTCAGCGGTCCGAACGCAAGAAATGGATTCACTGCTTTGAAAATGTGCACTGTTTGTTGTTCCTAGTCGCTATCAGCGGTTACGACCAGTGCCTGGTAGAGGACAAAGATGGGGTGCGTATGCATCTTTACCTGCTTCTTACACTTTCTATTCTTGGCAGGGCCACCATGGAACGAAATGCAACCACTGACAATTTGTGCTAGAATCAAATGAATGAGGCCTTGATGCTGTGGGAGTCCATTGCCAATTCCCACTGGTTCACCAAGTCGGCCATGATCTTGTTCCTCAACAAGATGGATCTATTCAGGGAGAAGCTGCCGAAAAGTCCAATCACCAAGTACGGATTCACCGACTATCACGGACCTGAGGACGACTACAAAGCCGCCAGCAAGTATTTCCTCGACAAGTTTCGCGCTTTGAGTCGAAACCCTGAAAAGGAGATTTACGGACATTTCACAAATGCGACCGACACCAACTTACTCAAGATTACGATGGGCTCCGTTCAGGACATGATCATTCAGCGTAACCTGAAGCAATTGATACTGTGACAATGAAAGCAGCTTCGGTCTCGGCAACGGCCAAGAAATCTTTCTTTTTTATCCATGATTCCGTACCGGATAATCCAGGCTGACCAGCTACTTGCAACACGCCTCCATAGGTGCCGTCTTTGCTCTCATAGCAGTGAGTGTCATCGGAAACATGGATTTGTTCTCATTTTCAAGTAAATGCATATTTGAAGGCTTCGCATCGTCGTCCCTGGTGTGATGCATCATGAACTCGACCGGCCAAAGAGAAAGGAAGAAAGAGAGAGATGTCTGCGCGTCAGGGAGACAGGCGAGACACCTTTAAATCCATAATCTCCTCCGACCAAGAAATATGTGTATATCTACATGGGTTACGCCGCGATCTTTTGACGATTTTTCTTAACATCCCCCGGGTCCGGGCTGAAGGACAACAACTTGAAATCACAATGGCAAGACTTCCACTGAAGCCTCAGCCTGTCATGTTCTCTGTTCATGCTTAAACCAGCTACGAGGTGCTCTCAAACGCCGAGGCGTGGTTACGACGATAATGACAGCGAAGACATCTTAAGTGCTCGGCGAGCAGGCGACCAGGATACGCCCGATGATGCTCTATATCTGTGAAAGAAGAGCATCCCGAGCTGCATTCTATTTATGAAATTGACAGTAAGACGTATTTTGATGAGCTCAACACCCGCTGGCCAGCCGTAGATTATTTCATCTTACCGGTGTTGACACGACCTCAGCATCTCGATACCCAAAGGCTCGCTAGCTTATCGCTCGTAGCCTGCTTATTCACTCCTTTTGACTTCTCGTCATCTATTGCGGTGGCTGAAATGTGTGTGTTTATGCTTTATGTATGTTTGCATGTGTTTTTGTTCGGGTGGGGTTTCTTTTTTCCAACCCGGGTTCGGTAGAGAGACGGATGGTTATGGGATGAAGCGGAATTCTGATCTATATCAGGGCATGATGCGACGAATAGCGTAAAATGGTAGAAACACGATATGAGTTGTAACCATGAAAATGGTTGCGAGATAACGTTATTATGCATGTATGTATGATAACTGGCACGTTTTCCAACTTGGCGAAATGCTTCAGACACTCATCATCCATGCATGCCTTGTTGCAGCAAAATTGGTACAGAAACCACTGAGAAAAAAAATAACATGATTCTGCAGGCCATCACAAAGCAGGATGAGGGAGCTGCTGACAGCGCTTGTCAATCAATCACTTCCTCACCAGGTATGTCAAACGCGACCAGAATATGATGATTGGATAGATTGTGAAGATGTCTAGTCAGAAATCTCAGCCACTTTGCGTCCGTTACGGGGTCCGTGCGCTGGGTGTGGTGGTGGCACCCGCTAGTTTCTACGGCGTCGAGGGGAAGGCGTCAACCCGCTCGCTCTTTCTTGCTCATGGTTGGAATTATCATGAACAACCTGTGCTTACGACGTATTTGCATGAGAACTTCATCGCCATCGTGGCTTGTTTATCGCCCAGCGTCTTCGATTTCCTTCTTCTCGGCCTGAAATTCTCGTCGCATTGTAAATAAAACTTGTTGCGAGCTTCAAGTTTCCACGCTAACGGTTGCTGCCGTCGCACTAACTAACTATCCACCAAAGCCAGATTCCGATTCATCCGCCTCAAAGTTGTGGAGGTGGGTCGATTGGAAATTGCGGTGATGGAGATCATCTCCATATCAGGTTGGGAATAAGCTAATTTCGTTTGGTGGGTTTAGCTTCCTTTGCATGGTAGCATTGCCGACGCCTTAACGTCGTCAATAGCCGTCACCTACTCAAAACAAAACGGACGGACAAGTGGTTCGCGCTGCACAATCTGTGGGGAATACGGAAGAGGTTTTGTCTTGTAGTTAACTACAGCCCACTCCGTCTAGTGGAAGCTCGATGGATCGCTGACGGGAGAAGCAGACGAGGTTTAAAGTTTGACACATGCTCAACTTCAGTTCCAATTAGCTATCATGATCGCTGTTAAACAGCTTTGGCTGTCGGCGCTTGGCCTGGCAGCCGCCAACAATGCCATTGCCAATGACACCTACTTTTATGGTCAATCGCCAGCAGTATACCCTTCTCGTACGTCTTGACTACGTGTTGCTCACCTAGCGCGTCTTCTAGTGGGATACCAGCAGCTAATGAACATGCAACAGCTGAGATGACGGGCAGTACTGGATGGGCCGCGGCATATGAGAAGGCGAAAGCGTTGGTTGCTCAGATGGACTTGGAGGAGAAGGTGAATTTGACCGGTGGTGTCGACCTAGGAACAGGTTGCTCCGGGAGTATACACCCGAATGAACGACTCAACTTCCCGGGCATGTGTGTGAGTGATGCTGGCAACGGTCTTCGCAACACAGATTTTGTAAATGCATATCCCGCGGGAATCCATGTTGGCACAAGGTGCGTCATTGTTTTCCATGTAGCCCCAAACGCAATGTACCATGATTTGCCTACTTCAAATCAGTCTAACACCATTTCTCACAGCTGGAATAAAGACTTGGCATATCGACGCGGCGCTGCCATGGGCGGCGAATTCAGAAGAAAAGGAGTCAATGTTCTTTTAGGTCCCGTGGTAGGACCGGCTTGGCGAGTTGTCAGATCCGGTAGAAATTGGGAAGGCTTCTCATCAGATCCATACTTGTCTGGAGCTCTAGCGGCACAAACGATACGTGGCGTTCAGAGCGAAGGCGTCCAAACCAGTCTCAAGGTATGGTACTCACTTATCTATCGAGCAGATGTTGCTTCCCGCTTCGATTAGCTGACAGGTTTCCAAGCATTACATTGCCAACGAGCAAGAAACCAACCGGATGCCAAATCAAGGCACTGAGGCTGTGTCATCCAATATTAACGATCAGACGATGCACGAAGTTTATCTATGGTATGCTTTCATATTACCTCGTAGGATTCTCGTTCTCGTTCTTATTCTACGCTGGTTGCCTTCTTCATTCTGACATTGTATAACTAGGCCTTTCCAGGACGGTGTACGTGCTGGTACTGCAAATATTATGTGTTCATACCAACGAATCAATAATTCGTACGGCTGTGCCAACAGCAAGACTCTTAATGGCCTTTTAAAGACAGAATTGGGATTTCAGGTGAGTGGCTTGATAGAACCGACTGGTGCTGGTGATGTTAATGAATGATAATATAGGGGTTTGTCATGTCTGATTGGTCTGCCCAGCACGCTGGTGTCGCCACAGCTCTGGCCGGAATGGACATGGTGATGCCAAGTGGGGACGAATTCTGGGGTAAGCATCTTGTAGAGGCCGTCAAGAACGGATCTGTTCCGGAATCTCGCGTCACAGATATGGGGACCAGGTAAGCATTATAAACTCCCTTGTTTATCAAAGACAAATGGATATCTTACACATTCTACAACGCAGGGTTTTAACAGCCTGGTATCAATTCGGACAGGATACCAGGTTCCGAAAGCCCGGCATAGGCATGCCATTTGATGTCAGGCAGCCTCATGAGCCTGTTGAAGGCCGTGATCCAAAAGATAGGGCGACGCTTCTGGGAGGAGCTATTGAAGGACATGTTTTGGTGAAAAACACAAAGGAAACGCTTCCTCTACGGTCTCCCCGCGCTATCTCTCTCTTTGGGTACTCGGCAAGATCAGCGGATTCCCTGTCGCCAGGACCGGGCAACCTGTTGATCAACCTATGGCGTTTTGGCATGACATCACTTAGTTTAGATCAAGCCATTGCCGGTTTTCTCAACTTACCAGGTAGTAGACTGGCGGCTTTTGCAATCAAAGGTACGCTGATGAGTGGTGGGGGCTCCGGGGGAACCTCCCCTGCTGTATTTGTTGCTCCTTATGATGCGCTTTCTGTGAGAGCGGCACAGGACGGCACGGCCCTATATCACGATTTCGTTACGCCAGAACCAGCTGTGATGGCCAACAGTGAGGCGTGCATCGTGTTTGGTAATGCTTGGGCTGCCGAAGGGTATGATCGGCCCGCCCTTTCTGACAACTTCACGGACACTCTGATTACTACCGTTGCAGGACAGTGCAACAAGACAATTGTGGTGCTTCATAACGCTGGTCCACGTCTGGTCGACGGATTTGTCGACCACCCCAATGTGACAGCTATCATCTTTGCCCACTTACCGGGCCGTGATAGCGGAACAAGTTTGGTCAAGTTGCTTTACGGCGAGGCATCCCCGTCTGGAAAGCTCAGCTACACAGTTGCCAAGAAGGAGTGGGACTATGGTCATGTTCTGAAACCGGACGAGCCAGCCGGAATGTTTGCAAAGTTCCCGCAGTCCAACTTCACGGAAGGGGTCTATCTTGACTATAAGTACTTTGACAAGCACAATATTCAGCCAAGGTACGAATTTGGCTTCGGCCTGAGTTACACAACGTTTAGCCTTGCCAAGCTGTCAATACAACGCGTGGCAGGGGGCAATCATGGCGAGTGGCCGCTTGGCGCAATAGTTCCTGGCGGAGACGCTGATTTGTTTGACAATATCGCACTCGTGACGGTGGAGGTGCGCAATACAGGCAACGTGGCAGGGGCTGAAGTGCCACAGTTGTATGTTGGCATTCCCGGCGGTCCAGTCCGACAACTACGCGGCTTTGACAAGCCTTTTTTGCAGCCGGGAGAAGCTATAACGGTTGAATTTCCTCTCACGCGTCGTGATTTGAGCACTTGGGACACAAGAGCGCAGAAGTGGCGGCTGCGAAGGGGCCAATATGCTATTCACGTCGGGACAAGTAGTCGAAACTTACCACTCAATGGTACATTAACATTGTAGAAGTATACGAGATAGTGCACCAAGATGAAGAGCGGAATCGCGGTACTCGGTATGAAGCCGAGCAATTCCTACAACTGTTCCTTTTTTTTTTTTTTTTTTTTTTTTTTTTTTCCTACAAAAATAAATAAATAAATAAATAAATATAAGAAAAGGCACAGCCGCGGTGCTGACAGATGTGCATGTAGTAGTGCAGTGACCGTAATGATGACGATACGGAGAACCTTGGATTCCCGAAGCAATGCTGAGACTGACACCGTAATAGTTGGTACACCACATGGTTGGATGTATTGTTCGTCCAATGTCGGCTCCAGGGCATTTAGATTTGCTCACCGAGGGCGTCCACCATAATGCCACCCATGTACGGAAACATCGTGTTTTCAAAGGACGCCCTTCATGATCCGCTGCGACCGTGTCGTGAAATTGTGACAGCTTTAACATTGCCAGGGGGAATGGCGCACGCCAAAAGGGGGACGCAAAGCATCCAGGTCGATTTCCAATGGTCCAACCGCTCCATCGAATGACTACGGAATGACTACGGAATACGGAGTACGTCGCCCGCCAAAGGACCTGGTGTTTCTTTTGAGCGATGGCGCTTGGAACGCTTGCAGCCTGCTGCATGCTGCAATGCAAATGCATTACTATACGGAGTAAGCACCTTATATATGCACAACCTGACTACAGATATTTTGACTATGTCTAGTTTGCGAAGGCTTTCAGGCCTAATCCTAATGCTGTAACTTGGAAGGAATACCGCTGTTTGATCTGCTTTTAACAAATAACGCTAATAGGCTAAATTGGCGATGGCCTTGGCTGCTGTCTTACGCAGCAGCACTAACATACCCTTTATAGAAATAGTTTAGATCAAGTCAGGTTATAAGGATAGAAAGAAACATTAGAGGTACTTTTTTTGTTGTGGAAACCGCACGAAAAAAAGTAACTATGCGGGATTCAGCTAGATTTAGTTGGAAATTTGAAATCTACAGTTGGATATGTACGCCCCCCTAAAGATAGATGGTCATGAAGTAAAAGGTAAATTAACGAGATGACGCACGCGGCGGTGCATGAAGAACGGACCTTCTTTCGCACCCCATCCGCACATGAAGATGGCGCACGGTTACCCCAGGCGAGTGACACATTTCCCATTCGTTCAATTTGACCTCTTGCTAGGAGGGAGGCGGAGCCAGGCTGTGTGTCGTGTCAGATGGTAATTTTTTTTTGGGTTCGACGCGTGCTACGGATATGCTCCGTATCTGGTTAATGAGGAGTTTGATTTGTCTCCCCGGATGGCGGGGAAATCTGGGCGACAGGGTTTGTGCGACATGCTTGTCGTATTGTTTGATGACGCTTGATACGTTTAATGCGTTATTGCGACTTTTTTGGGCTTGACTGGAACGCTGACTTGCCGTTATGCAGACGAGGCGATTAAGTGCGAATAGACGCTTTTGGGTTCTGGATTTCTCTACCGAGGGGAGGGGTTGACGGCTGAACGGGGGCTTTCAAAGATGGTTTCATGTTGCTCCCCGAGTGAACAAAGATATCACGCAGTGCCCAGAAGGCCAATGTAAAGTGAGATCCCATCGTGGACGCCTTGCCCCAGGTTCCCGAGGAAATGTCCGGGGTGGACTTCAAACAGCTGCTACCCTATAGACGACGACGGGATGACGATTTAGCCGTTCGCATCTATGTCGAATAAGCAATACTTGAACCGAACTGGCTGGCGTTGAGTGGAGGGCGCTTCTTTTACGCACGCATTAGTAAGTCCCATGTCATCCAGGCCGTTTAGACCGTGGCGCGCCAACCCGGATTCTGATGAGAGTGACAGATTGTTATCAAACTGCAAGACAGCCGAATATTGCCATGAAGTGGTTTATAAGCAGGGGCGCATAGCTAAGCAGGCAGGCATCTATCTTTGTCCCGTCTTGTCAGAGTTCGGCTTGGCGCACGACTAGGCTAGGTAGCTTGCTTGGGCACTTCCTCAGTTGCCGTTGGTTTCCCCCTTCTCCCTCTTATTTTTAAACTTAAAGGTGTGGTGGGATGGAACATTGATCATATCGAAGATTCGGTAACATGGCCAGGGGAGGAAAAGGGGGGGGCGTGTACGCGGTTTTTTGTTCTGTTCCAGGCGTTATATTGGGCTGGCGATGGCTGCGACGTGAGTAAGCAGGCCGGCGACGAAGAAGACACGACACAGCTTCAGCCGCGACAAAGAAGGAGATGTGAAGTTGTACAGACTGCATTGTGGTACGTCCCGATGCGGTCAGCGTTCCTTGCAAGCGTCTTGCTCATGAGCTTCGGCGGCAGTGCCATTCGCCCCATCTCCATCGAGGGCAGTATCAATGATCATGGGAGGTCTGTCAAAGCGCAGATCCAAACTCTTACAAGGAGCAAATTGAGTTGACAAGGACAAGGAAAAGGTAGGGAATGCCCCCAGCTACTGCTCCGTATGTCGCACATACATCATCCTGTCGAGGCACCAACGTTCCTGCGCATAGTGGTGGTCAGGTCAGGTTACAACCAGGGGAGGGGGGGAGGGGGCATAATCGGCTTGTCTGAACACTCCCTTCAGTCCCCGTGCTCATGATGAGCTCATGGTGAGCGGTTCAGTTGAGCCATCAGCATGGCCCATGCTCGTGGGTTTCAAATTCTCGACTCTCCTTTCCTCCTCCACAGCAGATATACCCGGGCGGCAGATCCCGATCTGTGAATTGTCAAATCGAAAGGAGGGCTGCTAAAGGGCTCGGGACCAGCAACGATGTGGGCGGATGAGAACTAAAAACTAGGCTGAAATCAGAGGGGAGGTACCTGGCACGCACCGAGAAAGGTGTGGGTACCCGACGTGCGTTGGGCCTTGACAACTTGGAACTGCCAAGGGGATGGAATAGTTATTGCATTGCTTGATCTGACAACAAAGACCGTCCTGCCGGTATCGTATCCACAGTTGATAAAAAACGCAGGCATGGGATTCGGTGCGATAAGTGAGTGACCTGACCAATAGACCGATTGGCCGTTTACGCCCTGATATCAGCATGTATATTATATGTATACTCTTCGGGACACACCGGGTGCCTCCTTTGCTGTCAGCACCATCATGGTAATTCGGGGGAGCGTGACTGGCCCTTTTCTTGAACTTCATTCTGAAGCAGGATGCGGGGTGGATCGGGCCGCCAGGTCGCACCGCGATCACGTCCCCAAACATGATGAGTAACGGGTTTTAGCCGCGATACGCTTGCGGGTTCAAGAATGTCGTATGCTGAGTTGGTGGTGGTGGTGGTAGTGGTGGTGGTGGTAGTGGTGGTGCGGGTTAGTGGCTGCTTCACACGCCGCACACCAGAGAAATAAAAGGGGGGGGGGGAGAAGAGGAGGAGAGGAAGGAAGGAAGGAAGGAGGGGAGGAGGGGAGGAGGAGGGGTGAAACTGCCAGACACTCCTCTGCCTTCTGCCTCTGCCTCTGCCTCTGCCTCTGGCTGGAACCACAGCTCGGTGGCTTTCAGCTACCAGGAAAATGCTACTCCCCCACACTACTTTGGCTGATTGGCTGATTGGCTGGAGCCGCCAGGCCCCGACCTAGTCCCCTCGAGATCTAATCATCATTATCTCGTGGTCGATCTTTGGGCCGCCCAAGATGCCCGGGAGTGATCCATCGGCTGGAACTGCGCGAAGTAACCCTACAACCCACCAGTGTCGATGTGCCTGGACCGCCAATTTACTGCGAAAGAGAGCATCAATCAGGACGCCAACGCCCGAGCCGGGGACTGTGTACCATGGCCGAACGAGAAGGCGCACCCTCGAGCAAGCAAGAGTACTTACTTGCCTTTTGCCCACAGCCAACCGAGATGCTGGGCGATTGGCTCATGCCCATCTTGGGAGTCGTCGGACCCCACTGCGAGGTTGGTGCATGTGGCGAGGACGCATTCTAATCGTCATGATTTGTAGTTTTCATGCACCGAGTCTGATGACTTTACTATAGACGCTCGGCTGCGTCATCCATGCCACACCAGAGTGGTCTCTACTACAGTCCTTGTACACAGGTACGGAAAAAGTGTGGTCGTTCTTTCGCAGCCGTTTATTTCATTTCTTGATTATTTTTCATCTTTTTTTCATTATGCTTTTTATTACCTTTTTTTTTTTTTTTTTTGTGCCTACGTGTATGCTTTGCGTTGTATCGTTAAGCACACGTTTGCCAGAAATCCCAACGGACTTCACCCCGTGTAGTTTGTTCTTTACAAAATCGACCCACTTGGTCCACTTTGGCATTTTGGAAGCGACATGATCAAATCGGGGCCTGCATGGAGACGGATCTCTGTGTCTGGGTAATCTTACCAATCTACTTTACAGGGGGGGGGGCATTCAGCCAATCAAACGTCATCTTATAGGGTTTGTTCCCAAAACAATTAGAGGGCTTTACGGAATAGCACATCATGCAAAAAGAGGCTAAAATCAAAAAAAGGACCCTCTAGGCCATGGTACTCTATCTATCTCAGTTTTTCCACCAACAGCTAACCACGTGCAAGATTATGCGGTTAATTCGCGTATCGCGATAAGTGTCGATTTCGCCCTGTCATGCGTTTTGTAACATTCATCCAGGGGTTGTATGGTAGTGCATTGTATTGTAGAGTAGAAGTAGGAGGAGAGGTTGGTTGTCTCTTTCGACGCCCAGATATTCTGCCAGTAGTTAGTTATATGGGACAAGGAAAAAAAAAAATCAAAAAATCAAAAAAATCTTTGTGGCTGCCACTTGACTGGTTCGCCGTCACGGGTTGGGGACTCGTCGAGGAGCAGCCATGTTGAAACGACAGATTTAAGCTTTTTTTCTCTTTTTCTTCTCTCGTCTCTGACCAGTATCAATCCACCCTGTGTGCTGCGATGCGCAAAAAGCTGTAATTGCAGGGAAAAGGATGCCAGATCTCTCGAGGAGACTTTTGGCGGGTTGGGGGTGTTGGCAGCCTGACTTGAGTCCAAGCATCGGGATTCTGCCGGCCACCTGATCGGGGACAGCATAGTGGACTAATCCCGCCACTAAAGTCATCTCTGATTGGCTGCAATTCGTTAAAAATTCGCTGTTTTGGTAGCAGCAAATATAATAATAGCAAAAATCAGCTAGTCGAAGAGCTTAGGATTTGCATAGGCTTTACCCTCTACGCCCCGAGATTTCCCCGATGAGATGTCCTGCAGCCTGGCGTTCCGCCTCACCCCGATGCTTTGACTTATCAGTGCTTGAAACTGACTCGGGAAGCCCTCGAATATACATGCTGGCGGGTTGGATGATCACGAAGGGAAGGCAAGGAGGGAGGGTCGAGACGGCGAGGTGGCAGGGTGGTCTCCGCCGATCCGAGTCCTTGTCCTTGTCCATGACCATGTAAAAATGGGATAGGGGATTGAATCATGTCGGATAGGGATGTGGACGGGGCTGAATGGTGTGTACATATTCCGTATGTACATATGTACCTACTTGTTCCATCTTGCCCGGAGCCTTTTCTCATCAAGGATGCGTGCGTGCGTGTGGGGAGGGAGGGAGGATGACAGACGCGCGGAGGCCAGATTTCATGAAGAGCCCTACACGCCATCATGTCGTCTAGCATTGCCATGTAATTTTGACCTCCTCTTGGCACCACCCGGTTTGTACTCTGTCACCCGAGTGAGTGTATCCTTCGCCGGATGTTCCAGAAACCAGCCGAATCTCTCACC
Source organism: Atkinsonella hypoxylon (assembly GCA_000729835.1). Classification (NCBI taxonomy): domain Eukaryota; kingdom Fungi; phylum Ascomycota; class Sordariomycetes; order Hypocreales; family Clavicipitaceae; genus Atkinsonella; species Atkinsonella hypoxylon. The sequence goes on from JFHB01000194.1 coordinate 48,431, forward strand.
AGTGCTAACTAAAAATCTTACCGAATCGCGCCAGTGGACCCAGTGCCGAACCAGACAGCTATGATTGCAACACAAACCCTGAATTGTTTTACAAGTTACCTTGCAAGGGGATCTGGACCATACTTCATGTCACGTTCCATCGATAAAAACTTTATATCTCCTGCTTAGTACCGCCGAGATTAGATGGTAGTTTTCGCGTATCGTGATAAAGCGCCAACCCAGCACACTATCCCTGCAAAGTATCTTTTATTGAAAACAAAAAATGAAAAAAAAAAAAAAATTTACAGGGGATGAAGCTAAGTTGCAAAGGTTATAAGCCCTGGTCCGATCCACCTGGTTCACGGGCCTAGAAGCACACACAAGGCCTTGCCGTGAAGTTGCAGTGTTGGCTGCCAGTGCTGTTTCATTATGCATTCACTCATCGTCCTGCCTCCGTCGAGGGCAAACGTGCTTCGTGTCAGCACGCTGCACGTTGCTGCCGTAGCAAAGCAGGATGAGTATGTATCCACTTGAGTCTCTGCTTCGCGGTTTCACGCGATACAAAACTTGATTCCTCCGTGTGAGCATCGTCCTTGATGCTTTCCATAGTACTACGGATCAGCATCAAGGCGCAACTACTAGCAAAAGGGCTTGGCTTATGGTTTGCCACAGGGGAATATTTCCTTCTGGACGTCCGCATTCAGGGGCGCAACGATGTCGTTTCAAAGGTCGGCCTTTGGCGAGCATATAGACCAATTTCCCCTTGTGACACACTTGCATCCGTGAGCCTTGAGAAAAAAAAAAAAAGAAAGAAAGAAAAAAAAGGAAAAAAAAGCGAAACCTTGATAACTGACCGATATTGTCTTGTCTGATAACTTGACTCATGTAAGCCATGAAAGCCTCGAAAGCGTTTCTGACCTCCGTGATTTGGTGACTCGTATGAAGCACGACTAGTACAAACGCTTCCGAATCAATTCCGTCCGACAAATGACAGGAACATACCCTCCTGCCTAAACTGCTCCACCTGGTCTGCTTGATCTCTTTCGATACTCAATTCTCATATACGACATCCACGAACCAGAGCATGCTATCTTTCCCGATAAAATCAAGATTACATTCAAACGATGGCTGGCCTTGCTTCCCACTCAAATGAGCATAGCAAACTATACCGCCATGCCCAGTACTTAAGAACATTGAGCAGCGTCATCAACGTACGTTTGCAGTGCTTTTAACAAGCCTCAAGACTCGAGGATGTAATCGATGGGAGCTACTGGGTTCACCCCTCCCCCATTGATCTTCCTGCTCTTAGCCAAGATATCCCATGCTTAATTTCCAGATGTTTCTCGGAGTATGTCCTTGCCAGTAAGGACTTGCGGGAATGGCTTCCTACCTGGGAAAGAAGGATGTCAGATCGTACACGTCACATCTCACTAGCCTCGGCGACTGCAACGTGAAACCAGCCAGCAATCTTGCGTCTACAGTATGTAGTTCCGAAATCGCCGTCCTACGGGATTATCGCGATTGGTTATGATCTGCAGTTCCGTATTCCTTTTTTTTTCCCGCCGCTGATACGTCAGCACGCTTGGGCCGTTTGTTTACCTTGTATCTTTTACCCTCTTGTTTGACAGAGCTTTGTCTGGGACTTTTGCTGAGACAAGAATCCATGCACAAGCTCCATCATGTTTGGAAAATCGATTTTCAGTCTTGTTTTAGGAGGATGGACATGTCATTAAATCGTGCGGATAGTGGTGAATGCACTGCCACTTCCATAAGCCACCACCAGACTTGCCGGGTTTGTAGCAAGCAGCCATGATGGAAAAGTTTGACGGTCCTCGTGCTCGGTGTGGGACATGAAGAGTGGTTCCCAGACTTCTAGAAATAAGATGATGACCCTCTACCAGGTGGAGCCCGCCCAAACTGTTTGGAGGTCTTCTGTATGTTCCAGAATGTGTAAAGCACGCTCTTTGTCTTGTGGTGATGAAATGTTGAAGCCTAGCAAGCTACACCGTATACTCGTTCCCACTCGGAAGTTACGTAGACGCCACTTCCCACACGGACTATAGATCGGATATGACATGACCGGTCCCTAGCGCATCTCAACTTCCATCTCTCATGATACCACCGCTGCTATCACCAACAGCTGTTGGAGGAGGTCGAGCGGTTTAACGGTTTAACGGTTTAACGGTTTAACGGCTTGATGGCTTGACGGCTTGACGGCTTGACGGCTTGACGGCTTGACGGCTTGACGGCTTGACGGCTTGACGGCTTGACGGCTTGACAGCCACGTGTGGTACGACCTCGGTGGAGCTTTGACTTCTGGATCCTGCCTCAACCTTGATGAATCGGTACGTGCGCTCACCTCGAATTCAACTGGACCTTGACCCATTAGTTTTTGCGCACGTGGTGAAAACAGGTGAGATTAAGTTTGTGTATCGAGATTGCTTTTCCGATATAGCGGATCCGACTTCGCACGCCACCATCGTTGACGTCGATGAAGTTGTGTGCCATGATCGCAGCCTCCCAATATCACATGAGCTCACATGACCAAGTCTGGCTTCCCATTCATCATGTCGTCTAGACTCATGCATGTGACTTAAACCTCGTGAATTGGTGAAGAGTCTGAAGTTGGCCGAAGATGCGCCCTGCACACAGAGGCGGGGACCATTATAGTTTGTGCATGTCGTCACTGTTGTTCAATAATAACCCCAGCTCATCACTTGAGGCGCAACCAGCTGAACGTATAGCAAATGCGTCCAAGGTGGTTTAATCTCCTGATAAACTCTGAAGGACGGTAAGGATTCTGCTTGCTACACCACAACCAAAACCCTCAAACCATCAGATCCTCGTCAGTGGATGTAATAGGCCGTACCACGGACTACGATAGAGACAATGTCGCTACAGGAAAATTGGTATTTGCTACTGGATATCCTGTATTGAGACGATGCAGCTCGGACAACATACATCTCCCGCGTTGGAAATCAGTTTCGCGTTTTTGAAGTGATTCGTGAACTAGTAGTGCAATCCAATTCTGCCGTTCGAAGCGTGAACTGCAATCGCGACAAGCGAGGCGAGTAAGAGATCTCACCCCTCGTCTCGACCAATCATCCTCTTCTCGACTTATTGGGACAAAATGCGGGTTGGAAGTGTCATAGGAAAGAGAAGCTGCATATCCCAATCGGGAATTTGAGTTGAGGCGACTGCAGCAGCATGACTCGTTGCAATTTTGGTCCTCAACGAGCATTTCCCGATCCTCCTTCCATCGCAAAAGACAACATGTTCGGGTAGTGTGTACAAGGTGGAGGACACTATTCCGTAGTCGTTAGATTAGTCCAAGGACTCGAGATTAATAAGCCCCCACTGGCAGCATAATACCGAGTGCTAAGGTCGATACGCCACAATTCCTTCATCGTGAAGGACGATGAATTCCATGAGCATACCTACCTACCCAGGTAGTCAGCTGGAAAGGTGAAACTGCTGGTGCCGACTGCAGCGAAGATCTGATCCCCTTTCATTAAATCGTGACTCAAAACGAAGTGAGATTTTTTGCTGGCTGTATTGTATTCAGCAAAGTTGTCGTCATCATGTTGAGCTCACCAGCGCCTATTCCGTAGAAACACCAGAATCAGAATCCGGCAAAGGGGGGCCTTGCGTGTGCATGAGTCGGGCGAGATACATACAGTGTGCCGCCGACCCTGCTGTGCCCACTACATCGTAGCGATCTTCGATGCCGTGCTAATAAGTGTGTAACAAATATCTGTCTATGCACGGCTTGCAGCCCACATTGACCGCCACAAATCGTCAATCTGACGGGTTGAGCGGCCTAGATCTGACAGCTTCGCGCACGTCCGTCCGCAGACAATGGAGAGGCGTGTGAGTGGGTGGACACGTCAAAGGCATTGGGAACAATGACGATCAATTTATTGATGGTACCAATGGGCAACCACTACTGCGGCGGCTGATGACCCGTGACCCTTACTTACGCTTGCGCTCATTTGTCATTTCTCTTCTTTTCTTCCATGTCAGTTATATGGCAAGAAAGTTTTGGCGTAGGGACGCGCTCAACGAGACCTGGCTGGAGCGACAGCGTCGGCTCCTTCCTTGAACATCAAAGCCCGCCTTTTTTGTTTGGTTCTAGGAAAGGCAAGAGCCGCAAAACCAAGCCAATGCAAATGCAGATGCAGATGGTCTCGTGCAGCTGCTGGCTTAGTCAACTCGGTTTGGGTCATCAATTTCGCATTCTTGCCCGTATTTTAATTAATATCTGCATCAAAATAAGCCTTTTGGGCGCCGGGCCCTCCACCCCCTGCCGCCGGTGATCGAAGTCCATGCCATGCGTTAAGATGCGATGACTATCCACTCTTACCAGATTGGTCGTGATGGCTGCCACACTAGCTTCTGGACGGCGCCTTGGCACACGCGCCATGGCTGCTTCAAGACATCATCGCTGCCAGCTTGTGTACCTAGCTAGGTAGGTACTGAGGGTTGGCCAGACACGCGGGTGACAATTTAAGGTGATAGGTGCGGCTGATGTACATGCTTAGGCAGCCTGGAGAAGCCGCCTGTGCCTGTATTGGATGCTTGGCTCACGATGCCGCAGCAAAGACTGAAGGAAAAAAAAAAAAGACAAATACCTAGGTAGGTAGTCAGCGAGTCTGGTATCAATTATTAGCCAACCACACCTGCCGAACCCCTGGACGAAACAACAATGGAGGGCGCGGTTGACGAGCAAAAGCATGGATGGCCTCATCTCATTTTACTCGGAGCACCAACCATCCATCTCCTTTAGCGTCGACAATCTGACAACATCTTGATCATCACAGTCGCACCCACGACTGAAATAACGCCCGTCCCACTTCGTGTCCGGTCAGAAGCCCTCTAGAAGCACAGGAAAACTCAAAAACCCACCAGACCCGTCGACTCATATCGTAACCGCCCCAGCGTGCCATGAACCAGACCCGAGGTCTCCATGAAGCGTGTGCGGAGTAGAGGAGAAGCCTCACGTAGTACCGCCGGCACCCGCAGAGACCAAATCGAGCAACGTCCTTTTCCAACATTCCAGTTCCGATCAGGAACATCAGGTCGAATTGGAAGCTGGTGCTGTTGCGGGTGGTGCGGGTGCGGGTGCGGGTGCAGGTGCAGGGCGCAGGAGGTGTAGGTACAGTAGGTGTCTTAGGTGTCTTTGGTGGGTGATGTGGTGGAGGTAAGCGAAGGAAGGAGCCTGGGAGCCCGCCTAAGCAAGGGCCAGTACAATAGCGTGGCTTGGCGATCCAGCAGCGGGCTCGTGTTTCCTGCCCTTAATCCATCAAGGCACGATGAGGCCAGGCCGGCTAGTAATACCGTGACGAAAAAGAAAAACGCTGGCCAGCACTTCATCACAGAGCGCTGCCGCTAGTGGCTCGACTCCGTCTTTGTTGAGCATCCTGGTAGCGGCCCTGTAGCGGCCCTGTAGCGGCCTGCTAGCTGCACACCGGCTGTGGTTCCTTTTCTTACGTAGGGAGTGTCGCTGCATCGTCACGTCGCCTGGCCACGCCCTCTGGGGTCAGGGCTAATAATACCAGTTGACCAGACCAGACCAAGACTGGTTGTACTCCCACGTTGTATCGCGGCCCCGGCTGGCAAGCCAACTAACTAACTGACTAGTAGCAGCAGGACCCTAGGCAGAGACAGGCATGTACGTATGTATGTACGTACATACGGAATACATACCTACATACATACAATCCAGTGCCGCGGATCTCTCTCATCTCGAGAACTCCACTACGCCATCGGTCGGTTCGACAGGGGTCTTCCAAGCAACCCGGGCCCCAGCCCAGCCCAGCCCAGCCCAGCCCAGCCCAGCCCAGCTCAGCAGGTCATCACACTCATGTATGTACATACGTCGCTGGACCCCTGTCCGATGGTTTCTGGGCTCCTGCAGTCGACCAGATTGACTAGTAGATTTGACTGGGCCCAACTCATGGCTGGATCAAAAATCGATGCGATGCGTTGTGCTGTACGGAGTAACTAGTCGTAGTCTGCTTGCCGGGTCTACCTACCGGGTTTGCCTGCTGGGCCTGCCCCGTCTGGTATCCTCGTCCTCGTCGGCGCCACCACGAGGTCGTGTCCATCGTCCATCGCGTCAGATCTCCTTCATCCAGCCCCGGTCCCCGTTCTAGGCCGCCAGTGGCTCATTGTAGCGTCGGTACTTTTCTAATTGTTATATTGATTGCTATTATTCCCTTTTCCCTTTCCCATTCTCCTACTTTTCTCCCTTTCCGCTTGTCTTTTTTTCCTGGCCTGTTATTCATCCCACCATTCTCGCGGCCTCATCCTCTCTACCTTCTCTCCACCTCACCACAGGTAAACGTGCCGGCTGATTCTGGATTTTGCCGTTTCACAGCTGGTCCGGCTCAACGAATACATTCATTTTCGTCCGCTTTGTGAACAGTGATCTTGCTCCGCCACGCAGTCTTGGTGCAGTCTTGTAGACCTTTTCCGAAGGGGCTCGATGTGTCAACAGCCCTAGGTCTTTCCAGATTTCCCTCGGTCCCCGCGCTATGGAACCAGGTGACTCTGGATCCCGTCAACAAAGGTGCGTTCAATATTCCCTCTTGTCAGCGTTTGCTGCTCCTTTTCCAATCTGGAGTCCTCCTGTCACGACCCTATTGACAATCACGGCTTATCTTCAGTGTTCATCCGATCTCCACTGCCACCTCAGACCAACACCAGCAACACCCACATCCGCACCATCACCATCACCAACCGCCACGTGCGCTCACGCCCACAGCTGCTTACCAGTCGCAGCGAGAACATCTTGACAGGCGATATTTAGAACAACCTGCCATGGCTGCCGCGAGTGTGCTTCCTCCCAGCTCTCCCTACCCTCAATCGTCTCCATACCCGAACTACCAACCGCCTGCGCCAACCTCTAACGCAAGTGGGAATATGATTTCCAGTGAGCACCGAAGGTCGTCTGACGACAAGGAGCACTTGGGTCGTCAATCTCTGCCGTCTATCTCGGAAGTCATATCTGGCGCTCGACCGAACCAGTATCCTCCCCCTCAGTCTAGTCTACAGTCGGGCTCTGGCGTGCCCTCGCCTTTCCCACCAGCTTCTCGCCAATTCACAGAGCCAGAAAAACACTCTCCTCCTCGACCTCCTCAACCTCCCCAACCTCCACATACCGCATCCACATTTCCTCCTCGGCAAGAGAATCTGCCCGCGTTTACAGACTCACCGCGGCCACATTTCAATGGGAGACATAGTCTTCCTCCGGTCACCGACCGCCGACCGACTCCTCCAACAAAGCCAGAGTTACCACCACATCATCGTCTTAGCGAGCCCCAACCGACGGCGGAGCCTCATGCCGCTAATGGAGTGTACGGCCATGGCCCCCCGCCTCCACCACCCACCTCTCACCCATACCCTCCCGGACACCTTCCTCCCGGCCAAGTTCCTCTCCCAGCGTACCCAATCTCGCCCCGTCACACTGGTCTCCCACTTGGACCATATGACCCTCGAGCAGCCTCTCTACGCCCTGACGAGGCCGAGTATGCCAACCGAGCACGATTCGAGCACGGCCCGGGTCGACATTTTGAGACGTGGAATTATCAGGACTCTCTCAGCAGAGTACGTGGTTTTTGTCTCTACAGAAGCGGATCCATATTCTTGGGATTGATTACTAATTACATCATTTTGATTGATTCTAGATTGGATCATCATCGCGCACCATTTTCAACTTTGCCGAGGCGTATGGACGCATTGCGCAGGAGCAACATGGCTCGCATCCTATCCCAGAACGACTGCCGACCGAGCGGGAGGTTAATGATATGCTCGCCAATGTTGACCTGATCAAACGATCGCTGGAGCAAGTAAAGGACGCCGTGCAGGCATCCATTCAGAGCGAACGCGCAAGAGAAGGCTCGAAGCTAAAAGGGTCGTATGAAGAGGATCATCAAGATGTGTCCATGTATGACAGCAGCATGAAGCCACCATACACGATGACTGAGGTGAAGAAGCGTCGCGGCGTAAGTGAACCGAAAAAATTCATTTGATAGAGTTGGGGTGTTGGATGAGAATGACTCCCAGGCTAAACGTTACTGTAGCGGGCTGCTCCTCCTGGCCGATGCCACAGCTGCAACAGAATTGATACCCCAGAGTGGCGGCGGGGGCCTGACGGCGCCAGGACACTTTGCAACGCTTGTGGCCTTCACTACGCCAAGCTTGAGAGAAAGCGACAATTGGAAGCCCGGTCCCTGCGGCCCAAACCAGAAGATAGGAATTGATCAATGCTAGCATGCAGTGCATCTTGGGCCCGAAACACCATTCCCGTGACACGATGATCGACATGTCATGAGAAAAAAGTCTGCCTTATTATAGAGTCGATGACTCGACGTTTTTATTTTCCCTTCATGGTCGAAGCTAGCACCAAGGCGCAGAGATTTGGCAGATGCGCCTTCGCAGCGCGTGGTGCAGTTCAGCGCAACGGAGCTGCCACCTGCTTTCTTACTTCTTACGTCGGCTCTCTTTGGGACCATTTCCTCTCTGCAGCTTAGGATATCTGGCGACGCTTTGTACATAGGAGCTTCCGTGGTTGTTTATTTTCTCCCATTTGTGTTTCTTGCCCCCGGCAGACAAAGCCATCAGATACCTTTCTTTTCGTCGTTCCAAGGCGGATAATTGGCATAACAGGCGTTATTACTATTTTATCGGACTTGATGTCAGATTCCATATTCCCCCTCTTCCATTTTGGGTCCATTTTCGGGGCTCATTTTTTTTTTTTTTTGTGGTGTTTTTTTATGGTCATGTTTTATTATACTTCTGCCATGTTGTCCAATCTCGTTGAACAGATCAGCAACGGGGAACAAGCTGTGGGGACATTTTTAGACAAGATTATGTTATACAACTGCCGGGCAGGCAGGCCAAGAAGCGTTTATGGAGATGGGGGAAAAAAAAAAGAAAAAAGAAAAAAAAAATAACGACTTTGGTACATGTCACAAAAACCAAAGATTTTGTATGCCCATGCGTTGTTTAAGATCACGTCGTGTTCCACCTTTGTTGGTTGTGGCTGTAGTCATAGATGCATGCATGTCCAATGCACTCTGTTCCTGCTGGGGGAGGGGAAGAGGGGGGCAGTGTACATGTCTGCGTACATGTCTGGTATCATACAGACATTGATACATACATGAACGGATTGTGTGATGCATGCATACCCAGTGCCGTCACCGTCGCCGTCGCCGTCGCCGTTGCACTCGTACGGGTCGCTGCCACAGGTCGCTGCCACAGGTCGCTGCCTCGACCAATTCGCGAACCGAGAGACCCAGCCTGTAGCTCTCAGCATTTTGATGAGCACGATCCCGGGGATCCCATCCGCGCTCCAGGTCTCCATACACAGCGTGCCACTGTAAAACAGGACCATGCCCTGTCCTGTTACCTTTACCTTGGGACGGTTTCACTCCTCCGCCGGTTTAATTGCCCGCACTGCGTTGCCGCGTGAGGGCCGGACCCATCAGTCCAATTTTTACCCGCGCCTCTATTCCGTAGCTCGGCCAGTTCTAGATTCACGGCCCCCTGTTCTACAATCGTCGGGGGGTTTTTTTTTTTTCTCTATTTCATGGTACGATTTTTTCTTAAAAGTCGGGCTTGGCAAATGGGTTCTCATCTTTTTCTGAAACGCTAAGGTCCCCATTTCCCTCTTACTTTTTGCTTTTCTGAGAGCCAAGGTTCGCTGACTGACGGTCTGGACATCAATTAAGTTAAACCTGAGTTTACCATCTGAGAAACTGTTCCCCCTACCCCCCTTTTTTTTTTCAAAAAAAAAAAGGTATCCTTTGCTCACGTTCCTCGCTTTGACGTTTCAAGTCCGCTCCGTCGGGACCATGCCCATTTGCACCCCGGTAGGTCGGCATTCGGT
>JFHB01000195.1:0-58006 GCA_000729835.1 Atkinsonella hypoxylon
TAATTAGGCCTTAATGCAATGCTTAACTACTGCACTAAAAGGTCTAGTCACAACCTCAGTTAGAGGAAGTGACGGTATCAAGCTCTATATAACATATTCAGCACGTAACAGATGCCGCGGCCATTAGCAAGTGTTAGCTGACCCAGCTAATAGAGGGACCTTCCAAGCTTAGCATACAGTAGATCTAGCACTAAGCCTAGAATTGTTACTAGTAGGGAATTGCACTCCTATAGTCTCTCTTGTTACGGGATAATCCTACAGACCCGCAGGTCACTAGTGCACGTGACCGCAATTATGTATAAGTAGTTAGAAGCAATACTTAGGTAGTTAGATTAAACAATTAACAATTATTCACTAGAACACTATTTCTAGATGCTCCTTACAGAAGCTCTTATAACTTCTCTTACGATTTATTGTATAACCTATTAAATCTAACAACCTATTGTTACTTCTAATAAACCTACGTTAAATTCTACTATAATAAGTAGTAGCAATTGCTTCTAATTGTTGCTAACCCTCCTTAAGCTTAAAAAGCTAAAATTATAATATTTAAAATAGAGCAACTTTAGAAGGAGCTTAGTAAAAGTAATTATATTCCTTTTACTAATAAAGAACTTAAAACTATACACTAATTCTATAAATTTTACTACTAAAATCTAGATTTTTAGATTTAAAAAAGAGATTTTATACCTTAAAAGAAAAGAAGCCTACTACTTTATCTTACTTACTATAAATTCGTTAATAAATAGCTTAAATTATATAACTAACCTAAGCTAATAGAACTACCTTCTTACTAGAATACTATTAATACTTCTATAGTATAGTAGGTATAGAGGTAGGTTAATAGAATTATTAATAAGGCTAAATCTACTAAACTCTTTATAGATTTACTAATAGTAATACTAAAAGGAAAAGCTAAAGCTAGATTATTTAGATTTAATAGCTTAAAAAACACTATTTATAAAGCTAATGCTAGTTTTACCTAGAATATTAAAGGAAAGTAAGTATAGAGATCTAGATTTATACTACTTACTAAAGACCTAGATCTATTAAATATACCTTAAACTATTAAGAAGAACTTACTAATTAAAGAACTAGCTAAAATCTTACTGCTTTTATAAGCTTACTAGAGGTTTTATACTCTTAAGCTAAAGTATAAAGTAAAGAAAGCAGTAGATTTACTTAGAAAAGAGAACCTCTTACTAAAATAGCTTATAGGTTTTTCTATAGAAATTAGTAAGTAAATTAATAGAATTAAGGGAGAATTAATTAATAAAATTAATAGATTATAGAGAGAATTAAATAATAAAATTACTACTCTTTAGGTAGAGTAATAATACTTAGCTTAGAAGATAAAGACTATACTTAAGCCTTAGAATAAATATAATAAATAATACTATACCTAATAAGGCTTTTAGCTTAAGGATTATAGATAAAGGGCTTTTAATTCTTACTTACCCCTAAAAGATAACTAGAACTAAAAGTAAGGTTAAAAGTAACCTTTAAGCAAAAGAAACTATATAATATAGAGATACTTTAAACACTTTAGTACTTTTCTAAAAGAATAAAAGCTACTATAATTTCTAAAGAATCTATTAAAGCAATACTATAATAGTAAAGCTAAGAAGAGCTAAAATACTAAAAAAAACTAGAATTAAGTATTTAGTAACTTTAAATATTAGTATATAAATTAATAAGCACTATACTATATTAGAAATAACAATTTTTAGCTAAATCTAGTAGATAAAAGGCTAGATTTACATTAAAAATAGAATAACTAAAGCAATATATAGTTTTAAACCTCTAAGGAATAAATAGATTCTATATAGAAAATTACTAATATTAGTTACTTTAAACCCTTTAACAATAAGAATATCTATAAGCTAATTTTATATAAAGAAAAGTACACTATTTTCTATAATATAGAGCTATAGATCTAAGCTATTAAAGACTACTGTAGCTATAGTGTAATTAATGCCTAAGAAGCTATTTACATTAAGCTTTAAACTCTCTTTAAAGAGAATACATTAATATAGTATAGGCAGTATCTAGATTACTATAAAAAAACAGCTATTTTTAGTAGTTTAAACTCTATTTATACTGCTATTTATAAAGAATTTAGTATATAGATTTAGAATACAATAATATAGCTAAATTTAGCTAAGTTTATAGAGTAAAATATAATTAAAGAAAAATTATTTAGGGAATTTACCTCTAAAGTATTTTAATATACCTATATAAATAGTAAAACTATTAATCTTTAGCTCCTTTTAAGACTCTATTATAAGCTATACCTAGGATTATAATAGCTATACTTAATTCTAATAGCAAAAGACTTAAGATCTATATATATTACTATAGTAAATAATAAGGTTAAGGATCTATAAAAATGCCTTAAGAATTTAGAAAAATAATAAAAATTAGAAAACTATAAAGAAGGTATTAATACTTACTACACTTAAAGTAAATCTAATAGTAAGAACTTTAAAAATAATAAAGTAGCCTAAAGTAACTAAGTAAACTAGAATAAAAGTAATAGTTAATTTTAGTTCTAACCTCTATTCTATAAAAATTACTAAAATAATTATCCTTAGTACCTACTATAAAACTAAAGGAATTAGCTATTAAGAGAATAGTAGCTTTAGCTTTAGTAGAACTAAGATTTAAAGGCTAGCTAGAATTATTAGCTAGAGCTATAGTATCCTTAGCAGCTTTAATATTTCTAATAATAAAGCTTACTATAGAATAATAAGGAATATACCTATATAATAACGTTTAAAGATAAATCTAACTAAAAAGACTATAAAAAGTACCTTAAAAGCTATAAATATTAGCTAATAGAAGAAGAAGAAATAGTTAATACTAAGGAACTACTAACTAGCCTAAAATCTAACTTTATTAAAACCTATTTTACTAAAAGTAAAGAAAAGTAAAAGAAAAAGGTTTAAATAAAGGTAGACTAAAAGGATTTATAGAGAATCTAGATAGAGTAAGTAGTTAAAGCAGTTATAAGGCTATAGCTTATTAAATTTAGTATTTTAAAGTTAAATTCCTTTCTAAAGATTCCTATTTAATTCTATAATAAGGGACTATTATATTAGATCTACCTAGATACTAAAACCTCTTTAATACTAGTTAATAAAGTATAGTTAACTTAGTTTAGTTAAAATATAAAATAGGCAAAAATAGAGCTAAAACTAGTTACTAAAGTGCAATTATTCTTCTATATCTTTAAGATAGCTACATTTAACTTCTATATCCTTAGATCTATATATAGTGTGCCTATAACTAGCTATTTTACAGTTATAGCTAATATAATAAGTAACTTAGAACTAAAGCTCCTTCTAGGTTTAACCTTTCTCTATAATTATAGTGTTAAAATTAATTTTATTTACACTAAAGCTACTATTAGGTCTATTTATAATATAGTTATAGAAATAGGTATCTTTTAGCTAATTTTAAAGATTCTATATTAGAATATAATAGCAGTATAAGCTATAATAATTCCACTAAAGTTATAGAAGTATATTCTAGTTAAATAGAAGAAGGTACTAGCTAATAAGAAAGCTACTGCTTACTATATATACTTAAAATTCAACCTTATTCTAGATATATTACTTAGTATAACTAACTAGAAATAAATAGTAGTCTATAACTATTTAGATAAATTTATTATAATCTAGAAAAATTAGAAGGTTACTTATCTTTAGTATAATAAAGAGCTTAAGGCTAACTATATAATTATAAACCTATTTAATTTATATATATATTTTTCTAAGGATATTATACCTAATAATAGTTTATTATTTACAGAAAATTATAAGTTATAGAAAAAAGGTAATAGTAGTAGATTTAACCCTAAGAAAGTTAATAATAGTATTCTTATATATAGAATCTTTTATCCTAAGGATATACTATATATCTATAATAAATATAAGGTTAAGGTAGAAAACTTAAACCTAAATGTTATAACTAAGCTTATTAACTTAATAGATAAATACAATATTTATTGTAATAAAGGTATTATTTCTATACCTAAAGACTAGTATATAAGAGTAAATCTAGTAAATAAATAGTAAAAGCAGCTAAAACCTATCTAAATCTACCTACTAAAAGCTAAAGATAAAGCTAAACTAGATAAGGTTTATAATAAGCTATATTTAAGTAGAAAGATATTATATTTAAACAACCTAGTAGCTATAGCCTACTTAGCCTTTATAGTGTAGATTAAAACCTTAATAGAAAGAAAAGAATAAGTTATAGTTAATATAAAGCTACTTAATAGTGTAGTAATGCTAGATATATACTCTTTACTAAATTAATTAAACATTATAGTAGATATATATAGTAAGAAGATATTTTTACTCTTTAATATATTAGGGTTTTTCTACTAGCTTTCTATAAAATAAGAACATTAATCTTATATAGTAGTAATATTAAAATAAAGATTAAAAGCATTAAATATAGCGCTTATAGGCTTTAAGAATGCACTAGCTTTTACTTAATAGTATATAGACTAATTATTTTAAAAGCATTAATATTTTATATAAATTTATATTAATAATATTATTATATTCTCTAACTTTACTAAGGACTACCTTATATACCTTAATATAGTCTTATTAATTCTAGAGAAAAATAAGTTAATAATAGCTATAAAGAAGTTATTTATAAACTACTTAGCTATTTAGCTGTTAGGTTTTATTATTAATAGTAATAGAATTATTAATATAAATAATAGGCTAAAAGCTTTTTAAAAACTTATATTTTTAGTAAATCTTATAAATCTAAAGACCTTTATTAATATAGCTAGCTTTTTATAGAAGAGTATTCTGTAGTTTAATATATAAATTTACTTACTATAGAAATAAAAGACTACTTTACTGTAAAAGCTTTATAAAAAAAGCTTAGCTAATAGTTTACCTAAACTAATGCACTAAAAGAAAGCCTAAGAAGTAATATTTTTGCTAAAACCTAAAGAAAAAAAGGTATTTTAAGAGGTAAAAGTATACCTTAATAAAAACACTATTCTATAGCACTATAACCTTAGTAAGTATTTATTCTTTAAAGTTAACGCTTATAAGGAAGAATTTAGGCTCTTTATCTTCTAGCTTATAGGTAAATAAAACAGTTATAGTATACCTAGTAAAAACATTAAAAGCAACTAACTATAGCTAATTCTCTTTCTCTTAAGATATACTTCTAACTTAAAGAGACATTATAGATTAACTAAGGTAGAGGTAGCTATAATTATATAAAGTATCTAAAAGCTATAGAAAATAGTTTAATCTAACTACTATACTATTAATATTATTATAAACTACTTACTAGCGAAAGAGATTATTAAATATACCTTACTTACTATAATAGATTTAGATAAAGCTAACCTAAAATTAGCTAAAGTAGCTAATTATTTATTATAATTTAACCTAAGAGTCTTCTATATACTAGAAGTGCTAAATATAGTGCTAGATACACTCTTTAGGTTGCTAGTTATAGTTTTATACTAAGAAAAAGCTTATAACAGTAAATTTAATAAGCTTAATATAAGTGCGTTTTTCGCTAAAGAATATAGCACTATAGTAGTATTAAATAAAGGTTTAAAAGAGGAAATTATCTAAGGCTATAGTTTTAATCTAAAGCTTAGTAGAATTATAGAAGGTATTAAGGACTTTTACAAAAAGTAAAATTAGTAAAATTAATAATAAAGGCTAAGGATTCTACTGTATAGATAGACTCTATAAGATAATAGACTTTTATACTATTATAATAAAAAAGGCCTATTTTAACTGTATATACCTATAAAGGTTATAGGATTTATCCTTAAAATAGTTTATAATAATTAGAACTATTTTAGTGCCTATAGAATAGCAGTAAAATTGTAGGCAGTTTACTTTCTATAAATATATAAGTAAATTTAAACCTATATTGCTTACTGCTATATCTATAAAGAAAACGCAATTAACTACAGTAAGCTGCTAAAGGAATTAAGGTTATTAAAGTTAGTTCTAACTCCTTTCTATATAATTTCGCTTAATTTTATTACTAATATACCTAAAGTTAGCTTAATAAACACTTTATAGCAAAAAGATAGATATAGCTTCTATAACTTACTGTATTTTATAAATTACTTATTTAGTAAGTAAATAATTCTTATACTTAAGTATATAATATATATAGTAGAAATTTAGGTAGAACTACTTTTATAGATACTATATTTATTAAACTAAGGCCTTTCTAAGTAGATTATAAGTAACTAAGATCTAAAGTTTATTTCTAATATCTAAAGAAGTATATTTACCTAAATTAAAAGTAAATTGCTTATAGCTACAGCTTACTACCTATAGATAAATAGAACAGCTAAATAGAAGAATTAAATAGTTATTATTGCTATTTAATACTATATAGTTATAAATCTAGATATACTATAAACTATAATACTTCTAGTACTATAGCACTAACTTAATAATATAGTAGTAGCTAGTATAGAGATTTTCTTTAACAAACTTATATATAGTTTTTAACTAGCTACTATTGTTAATTTAATCTAATTAGATAACGTTTCTAGTAATAGAATAGATATAAGCAATATAGCTATACTTTAGAAGCTATACTAGTAAGAGGTAAAAATAGCTATTAGTATAGTAAATGCCTTAAGTAAGATTAAATATAACGCTTAGTATAAGCCTATTAACATTAAAGTAAAAAATATAGTTTACCTATAATTACACTAAGGATATATACTTCTAGAAAAGCTAAAAAAGAAATAGTTTCCTTAATAAATAGAGCTATATAAGGTTCTTATAAAAGTAAGCCTATTATTATTTTACCTAGATTTCTTACTAGATTTATATATACACCTAGTAGTATTAGTAGCTTACCTTTAGAAGCTAAGATAAAGTAAAGACCCTTTTAACTAGAAAGAGTAACTACTACTACTAATTGCAATAAAAGGGTTTAGTATAGAGAACTATTAGGAAATTAAGCGAATTTATACCTATTAAATCTAATGTTTCTACAGTAGGTTAAGTAAGCTGTATCTAGAATTCCTTATACAATAGAAAAAGTTCTTTACTAAAGATAACTAATAGATTGCTAAAGATAAGCTTAAAGTTAATGCTTCTAAAATTATAAATAAATATTTATAGAAATACCCTATAAATTAAGAAGAAGAGTATTAGCGTTATTAGAAAAGTAATATAGCCTACTAAAAAGCCCTAAATTAGCTAGTAGAAGCTTACTACTAACTCTTTTCCTTATAAGTCTTAATTTCCTTTATTATATAATAGATTATTTAAATCCCTTAGTATCTCTTTCTTTATATCCTTATTTATTATTATTAAAACTATTAAAATTAACTTATATTATAGAATTATAGGAGGTTAAAAAGAAAACACCTATAAATCTATATACTATTATTTTAACCTACTTTTTCTATAAATTTACCTTTACTTTTGCGAATTTTTGCGCTTTTTACTATATAACCTTTTCCTTACACTCTTATATATTATAAAATATTATAAATTTATTAATACTATTATAGTTACTACTTTTTCTATTCCCTTAGGCTATTATTTAGCTACTTTTAACAGTTAAACACTAGAATACTACACTAAGGGCAATAGACTGCCTATAGAGTAAATTTCTATAGCCTATAGAACTAGCTAGCCTTTATAGAGCTACTTCTAGCCCCTTTTGTCCCTTCTATAGAAAATCTATTACTATTATCCTTTTCTTTTAGTAGTTTAGAATTATTAATTCTAGTAAACCTAAATAGCTTATTCTAAGAAAAGAATAATAATAGTAACTACACTTAAGCTATAATACTACTACTATTTAAATCTAAAGAAGAATATATTGCTTCTAATGTATATATTAATTATAATAATAGTTCTAACACTAAGAGTAAAGGTTTTAAGTTTAAGGAGTAGAAATATAACTATAAAGGTAATATAGTAGCTATAGAGCTAGATAACATTAAAACTTATCTTATATTGCTTAATTTCTGCTGCTTATATAGCACTTTTAGTAGGCCTAGAAGTGCTAAGGGTACCCTAAAAGTTAATAAGTTTATCTTTTGCACTATTTCTATAGAAATTAAAGATAATATTAATATTACTAATATAGGGCCTATTATAGAAGACTATAGTTAGTATTACTACACTAATAGAGCTAAAGAAAAGGTATAGAATATAGAAAATGCTATTTACACTTATACTTATAAATTTACTCTTAAAGGTAGTATAATAAATAAAACTAGTATTAAGGTCTCTAAAAATAATATATATTACTTACTCTAGTAGAATACAGTAATATATATCTTTAGGATTTATAATAACTATAAAGTAAAGCACTAGAACTAGCAATATAAAGGTAAGGATGCTAAGGCATCTATAGGTAACGCTAGAGTAGCTAGAAGAGGTAAGATATAGGCAAAAGTAGCAGCTACTATATACTATAGTAATAATATAGTGAAAAGAGGTAAAGAAACCGTTACTATAGATTTATCTACTAGTTTACTGTTATAAGTAGTGTTACTTACTATTTACTTCTTTAATAAATTTAGTAGAATTAATAGCACTATTATAGGTGCTTTAGCTAGTATTAACTGCATAAACTTACTCTTTATTCTATTAGCTAAGGTGTAATCCTAAAGCTAGCGTAATAGTCTCCTTTAGAAGAAGTATAAATTTAACGCTAAGGAAATAATTAAAGCCTACCTTAAGGACACTTCTATAGGTAGTAACGCTATATAGAAGCAACTTAACCTTTATATTACTAAAATTAATAAGTTAAATAAAAAGATTAACTAGATTAAAATAAAGGCTAAAGAAGGTTTATTTAATAAGTAGTTTAATAAATTATAGACTGCTATTTACAGTATATATAACTAACTAAATAGCATAAGTTAATTTAATAAAGGTGTTAATAACGTTATTAATAAAAATAAAACCTTACTAAAGGTTGCTAGTAATATTAATATACTATAGGCAGAAAGTAGACACTTATAACATAAAATTAACTATATTTATGTAAACTTCTTAGAACGCTTAGCTAACTAGCCTATTGCTATATAAGGCCTTTTTAGTAATAGATTTAGCACTATTTAATGTAGAAAAAGTGCTTAATTTATCCTAATTAATCTATCTTTAATACGTTTCTCTCTATTAATTTTATAAGAGATACCTTCTGCAGTAAAGCTAATACTAACTAAGGTAAAAACGCTAACTAAGAGGCTAGCTGTAGGTAAACTAGTAGAAATACCTATTAAGCGTAAAACTAGTGCCTTTTAGGTAAAACTCTCCTTAAAGCTACTAGAAACGTCCTTTAGCTTTACTTTCTAGAGAGAACTAATAGCTTACTATAACTAACTAATAATTTACTGCTATTACTAATGCTTAAAGATTAGAATAAGCTATATATATATAGAGAAATGCACTAAAGGGATCTAATAGAAAATTTGCTTTAATATAGATTAATTTTTAATGCTTTTAATACTATATAGAATAATCTTATATAAAGAATGTACTATATAGATTCAATAAATTAGCTTTATTACATAAGATTAATTTATAGAATTTAACATTATCTAGGATAATTTTACGCAACTTTACTTATATATAGAATATAGAATAAGCTTTAACGCTCTATTAGGTTTAAGGAAATCTATTAATTTAATATATAGATTTAATAGTTACTAGATTATAAGTGTAATTTAGGCATTATAGGTGTATAGGAAAATACATAAATATAGCAACCTATACTGTAGATTGCACTACAACAACAACAATATATACTTACGCAATAAAATAATAACTACCTTTTTACGCCTTTTATAACAGCTAAATTAATAAGTTATTTAGTTTAATCTAATATACCTTCTAATAACTAACAATTAATTTTTAGAATAGCTAGAACAGCTAATCTTTTTTATAGAGGCAGCACTTATTATAGAATAATTCTATAGACCTATAGGTCACTAGTGTATATAACTGCAATTATATATAAGTAGTTAGAAGCAATACTTAGGTAGTTAGATTAAACAATTAACAATTATTCACTAGAACACTATTTCTAGATGCTTCTTACAGAAGCTCTTACAACTCCTCTTACGATTTATTGCATAACCTGTTGAATCCAACAACCTATTGTCACTTCCGACAAACCCACGTCAGATCCCACTATAACATTTATATTCTATTTAGCTCTAGATTTCTTATAGTTCCTTTAGTGTTATTAGCTACTAAGGCAATAGATTAATTAATGCCTTTTATAGCCTATCTGCATAAAATAATAGAGACTCTTTAAACTAGCTTAGTATATTTAAGATAAAGCTATAACCTCTTTTTTTAATTATTAACTATAGACTAGTGTATTAAGAATTAAGTTAAGTAGTTAAGGCTAAAGTTATAAAGTCTTTCTTCTATATATAGACTTTATTGCCTATATTAAAGTTAACTTCTTTTCTTTTCTAATTAGCTTAGTTCTTTTATACCTTTTAGGCTTTAACTGCATTTTGCTACATAAGGTCTTATACCTTCTTTATTTATATAATAATATTTTAAGTAGCTTATACCCTTTTAGAATTAATAAGATTAAATAGTTTATTATTTAATGCTAATAGGTTCTATAGTAGTTAATCTAATAATACCTAAAGAGAATATATATTTAACAATAAGTGCTATAAAACGTTATATATAAAGTCTAAAGTAGGAAGGTAAACACTCTACTACCTTTAATACTAGTTAATATAGAATCTTAGCTTCTAATTTAATTCTTAATTTATAATTTCTATAGCTTCTTAGGTTTATAGGTATAGAGAACTTCTATACTAATGTTTTATATTAGTTAGCTTATTAATTATTTTTAGGAATTCTAATATAAAAGGGCTAGTATTATTGCTAATCTAAACACTAAGTAAGCTAAGGAAACAGTATATATATTAATAATACTATTGTGCAATCTTTTCTGCTATATCTATTTTATAGCCTAAAAGAGTAGCTATTAGGCAACTAAATTTGCAAATAAATACCTAGATATAGTTATAGCTAAATTTATCTAGAGGTATATCCTTACTATCTATAACTACTTGCTTCTATACTTTATTTAGTACTAGTAAAGGGTATAATAAGCCTAGAGTTTTATTATAGTAAGGTTTATTGCAGTTGTAGTTAGAATAATTCTTTATAAAGGTTTAAATATTGTAGTTTATTCCTTACTATTAATATTGCCTTTTAATAAGATTAATTATTTTATGTTAACCTCTATAGGCAAAAACAGGTAGTATATAAGCTTTATAAATTAATGCTGTATATAAGAAGATCTTTCTATTACTAGTTTAAACTAAAACTATTAGCTTTCTATTGTAAGAACCTAAACCTTATTCTTTATTTTCTTTAACAATTAAGTCTACTAGGTTTAATCCTTAAAGTCTCTTTTATATATTTAATATTATTATATTATTAATTTAATTAAGTAGTATTATCTTAAAGGTTTAGTTTAGAGCTTCTTAGGCTTTAACAGTAGAAGTATTAATAGTTTTCCTTAATAAAGCATTAGTAATAATATTATTCTTTCCTTTTTAATACTAAAAAGTAATATTAAAGTTAGCTAAGAAATTAGCCTATTTAACTTAACGTATTAACAGCAGTCTCTTATTAAACTAATATAATAACGCTTAGTAATTAGTAATAATAAAGAATTAAGTACTAAGCAGCTTAGGTTTAAAGTACTGTAACGTTTAAACTATAGCTAATATTTCTTAATCCTAAATAGAATAAGCTCTTCCTATTAGTATTATAGTCTTACTAAAATATCTAATAGGTTTCTATTTATTATTGTTTTATAACTATATAATTACTTCTTCTATAGCGTTATAAGAAGCATTAGTCTTAGCTTAGGTTTTTCTACTAGATTAAAAGAAAGCTAAAATAGGTGCTTAAGTAGCTAACTTCTTTATTAGATTAAATGCTTATTGTTACTCTAGTTTAATAACAAAAGTTATATCTTTCTTAAGCAAGTAATTTAGTAGTTCTACTATATTGCTAGAGTAACTATAGAATATATAGATATAGTTATATAATTTAAGGAAGGATCTTAGTGCAGTCTTAGAAGTTAGATCTTTAATCTTTTAGTTAGTAATAGCTTTAATTTTAGCTAAATTAATTTATATACCTCTTTTAACTTTAATTATTATACCTAAATAGTTAATACTTTTTATATTAAACTAGAATTTCCTAATATTACCTTAAAGATTAACCTTATATAACTAGTAAATAACTTCTTTAACTTAAGACTAATAAACTCTTTTTTCTTTATTATCTATATAGATTAAAATATTATTAGTATAAATACTAGTAAAGAGGTTAAGTAATTTATTAAGTTAAGCGTTAATAAATAATTACTATTAAGCTAGTTTAACTTTTAATCTAAAGAGAAGCACTTTCTACTAAAACATTCTTTAGTAAGTTTAAAAGGTAGTTAGGTATTAAGAGTTTACTTTAATTAATATCTAATTAAAAGCTTTAATAACATTAATCTTACTTATTCTTTTAGCTTATTAGCAGTTAGTAATAGTTTCTTTAATATTTAAAGTAGAAACTAATTAAGGCTTTAGGAAGTTATTAATCTATTAATAATCTTAGCAGAAATACCTCTTACTAAAGTAAGATTTTAGAGTAAAAACATTTAATATAGGTTTATTAGCTATATAGAGTTTAATTAATCTAACTTTTAATAGTTCTTTAATAGCTTTCTTTTCTAAGAGAAAGTATTTAAAAGAGGTTCTATATATAGAAGAGGAACTTAACAATAGTTTAGCTAATTCTAATATAATATTATAACTAAAGCAATTAAGTAGTAACACTACAGTAGCTTTCTTTAAAAAGAATCCTTTTAGATATACTAACTATAGAGAAATTAACTCTTTTACTAACTTAATATACTTTAGGTTCTTATTCTTATAGAAAAGAATAGTTTTACCTATATATATCTTCTACTATACTTATACTCTAAGGGCTTAAAGACTAACTATAGGTAGTAAAACTATTTAATTAATAAAGGTAATAGCTTTATTAGGTATTTATAACTTCTTCTATTGCAATTAATAAAGGTTAGCTTTAATTTAAGCTTATAGCTCTATTATATTAATTAGAGGTTTAGTTAAATCTTTACTTAAAGTTAAAGTAACCTCTTTTTAGGGATTTAAACGTTTTAGGATCTAGTAGATTAAATACTTTTTATAATTAATTTAATTGTTTATTCTCTAGTTATATTATAAAGTATCTTTTTAAACTATAAAATTAACCTTCTTCTCTTATAGGTTTAGTATTATAACTAATAAGAACTTTATATTGTTAGGTTAATTCTTTAACTATATAATTCTTTTACTTTAGGGATATAACTAAATATCTTAAGCTGCTAGCTACTTTTAACTAATAAATATATTATAACCTATATTAATAATATAAAACTTCTACTTAATAAATTATTATTTATTTAGCTTTATTGTTCTTTTAACTAAATAAGTAACTTTTCTAGCACTTTAATTACAATAATTAAATAGAGATATAGGTATTAATAGCTTCTTAAGAACCTATTCTAATAACTTCTTAGCCTATTTAGCTACTTAACAGCTAACTAATAACAAAATATCTACTTCTATATTATATAAAGCTTAGATCTTAAATCCTAATCTATATAACTATAACTATATAGGAATTATAAATAAATTTAGGTTTTTATTACTAATTCTAGCTACCTATAGTATCTTAATACTGTAGAGACTTTTAGTAGTACTTCTAGTTTTCTAAATTAGAAGATAAACTAAAAAACTAAGAATCTTCTTCTTTTTCTATTGCTTTTTTAGTAGTAGTAATCTTCTTTTTATTAGAGTAGTTATAGATAAAGTACTTTTTTTCTTTATAATTAAAGCATTAGCTTTTAGCTAATACTTACTCTCTTTTATAGAAAGAATTCCTAATTTCTAGTAACTTATAGTTATTTCTACTAGCTTTAGAAGAACAATAAGGTTCCTTTTTAATAGCTTTATAGGCCTTCTGTAATGGACTGACCCAGTGGCTGCTGCTAACTAGCGTCTATAATAAGAACTATAATTATAGGGAGGAAAGGAGGAAGAGAGAAGGAACTAGAAGCCTCCCTATACCCCTGTACTATATATCTAGGGGTAGGTCTATCCCCTTAGGAGCCCCTTTTAGTATATACTTTATAGCTAAGGTCCTCTCTCTAGGGCCTAGTGAAGTCTAAGTAACCCCTAGATAAATACAGCTTACTTCTATCCCTTTACCTATATAGATCTTTATCTCTCTTTTACTGTTCTCTCTCTACTAAAAGACCTAAGCCTAAGGCTTAAGTCTATAATATACTCTCTTTCTCCTTCTAGGCTCTATAATACTCCCTTTTAACGTCTATAGTAGGTACTATAGATAGCAGCTAACTCTCTATTTACTCTCTCTTTATATTTCCTCTATTGTTTACTTATAAAAAAATAGAGATATAACGTCTGCCCCTAGGCGCTTTACTCTAGCTGTTCTATTGCTGCACTAATGTATTGTTTGTTGTTAGCGCAGTGTTATAAAGCTAATATATAAATAAACGTTTACTCTACCTCCCTTCCCTCTAATTGCCTATAGCACCTTAGCAACAGCTGTTAATCGCCCTGCTAACTAACCTATTAGTTGCGCTATAATAGGTTAATTACGCCCCCTCTTGCTTAATTATACCCTCCTAGGGTCTATTAACTCTCTACCTCCTTCCGCTTTATAGCTCTCTATATATAGCTATTAATTATCTGCCTATTATATAGGCGCTAGCTATAATGCTAGTGTTGCTAGCGTATAAGCTACCTATATCCCTAGGTCTCCTTGTTTTCTAAGTAATTATTGCATAATAATCCCTCTTGTTAACTAGGAGGCATTCTCTCTCTCTTGTCCTTATTGCTGTTGCAAACAGTTAATAGATGCATGCAATCTATCTATATGCAAAAGGTATTGTTAAGGGTGTAGAGCGCAAACAGTTGTTATTAGTGCTATTCTCTTAGTGCGCAATAAACTAATAGCTAATAGAGTGCAAATAGTTATTATTGAAAATAAAAGAGATTACAGGACTAGATATCTAAGAGGGTAGTGGTCTCTTAGATTTAGCACCTGTAATTGCTCCTAGCAATTATCACGTAGTGGAAGCAGCAGCAGCCTAAATCAAGCTGTAGTGTATAGTATAGATTACGTAGAGGCAATAGATAACTGTAATAGTGGTATCTTTATATTGAGAGCGCTGTAACAAATAGTAAGAGTAGGATCTCGAATCTTTCTAGTCCCTTATAGACCCTCTAACTATATTAACGGGCCGTAGTCGCTAGAAGGGGCTTATAGGCTACTTTATAATTTCCGCAAAAAGATTTACTATATAAAAACAAAAAAATCGACTTACGGCTATACAAACGAGACGCCTACGTATATAATTTAACAAATTTTACTAATAACAAGCAACCCTTATAAGCAACTCTATTTAACAATTATACTATTAGATAGCCCTAATTCTTAGCTTTTAAATAGTATACTTCTTAAATTTCTACTATTACTAGTTGTAGAGAAAATCGCAGTTAAAGTTAACTATAGGTTAGGCAACTTTGCCTTAGTTAAATCTAGATATTTACATCTAGTAACAACAATATCTCTACTAAAAATTAACGTAATAAGACCTAATAAGGGTTACGTAATAGAGCAACTAGTAGGCATAAAAATAGGCTATATAGGGTAGCTTATTTTTAACACTCTCTCTAGAAATATAAGAAGTAACTAGTTCTATAAGCAACTTAGCTCCTTTAAAGGATATCTAAGTTAGAATTAACTAACGAAATACAGTACTAATAATAGAACTAAATAACATAACTAATAACATAACTAATTCCAGCAATTCTAGGGTAGTTATAGTTAAATATAACTAGTTGTTGTTAATTGTTTTTATTGTTATCGATTTTTAACTGTTTTTTATTGCTTTTCGATTTTTCGAGTGTTTTTGTTGCTTTTATAAGCTAGCTAGAAAGCTCTAGTAACTTAATAAATTGTTAATGCTTTTAAATAGCAAGAGGCTTAGTTAGGCTATCTGCTAGCATCTAATTCGTATCAATATAACTAACCTTAGCTATACCTTTACGAATCTTTTCCCTAATGTAGTTAAACTTCAAAAGGGTGTGCTTAGTCCTACTATACAACGTTGGGTTGTAAGCAGTAACTATAGCGCCTTGATTATTACACCTAATAGGAATAGAAGGGGTTAAAGGTAGCTTTATCTCCTTAAAAAGGCTGTAGAGCCACTCTAATTCCCTAATAGCTTCAGATAATGCATTAGATTCTACTTCTAAAGTGGAAAGAGCAATAGTGCTAGCTTTCTTCGATTTCCAGCTAATAGGTCCACTAGCTAGCTTATATAGATAAGCATAGGTTGATTTAGAAGAGACTTTATTACCAGCAAAATCGCTATCGCAATAACTAAGGAGGGTCTTAAGTACTTCTTTGCAACTAATAGAGCTATTAAAAGCTTTAGAAGAAGACCCTAGTGGTATAGAATGCTTATAAATAATAGCAAAGCTTCTAGTACCACTTAAGTACCTTAGGAGGTGCTTAGAGGCGTTTAGGTGCTCTATATAGGGCTTGGCTAGGAAGGTTGATAGCCACTGAACGGAAAAAGCAATATCAGCCCTAGTTAGCAACATTAGGTACATTATAGTGCCTATTATGCTCTAATAAAGCTTATAATTGGATTTTAAGAGAAGTTTTGTAACTAGTTGCTTTAGAATCCCTGGCTGTATAGGGATAAAAGCTAGCTTAGTATCTAGCATTTTGAATCTTTCTAGGGCTTTAAGGATGTATTAAGATTAATGGATTTTAATAGACCTTTTAGACCTATTACAGGTGATTTAAACGCCTAGAAAGAATTCTGCTGGTCCCCTATCTTCTATTAGATAAGCTTTATGTAATAACTTCTTTAGCTTGTTAATATAGCTTAGATTTAGACCAATTAGAAGACAGTTATCTACGTAAGTAGCAATATACGTAGATGTAGCTAGGTTATAAAAGACTGCTGGGTCTAATATAAGAGGTTTAAATCTATGCTTTTAAAGTAATTCTATTAGAATTTGCTGCTATTCTCTAGGACTTTGCTTTAGACTATAGAGGGATTTTTCTAGCTTAATTACTTGCTCTTTAGAGGGCTTGTAATTACAGCTTTTTAGTAGCTTAGCTACTAATAGCGTTGCTTCTGTAAATTTAACGAATCTATCTAGGATTTCTATATAAATAGCTTCCTTTAGCTTGCTATTTAAAAACGCTCCTATAAAGTCGATTTACTTAACTTCCTAGTTATTAAAAGCTGTAAGGGCTAATAATATACGCTAGCTAGAAGGAATACTAGTTGCAGCAAAGGTCTCTAGATAGTCTTAACCTTCTATTTGCATAAATCCCTTAGCAACAAGGCGGGCCTTATATTTTATAGGATTATTTTCTTTATTCTTTTTTAGCCTATAAATAAGCCTATTCTTTAGAACTCTTCGGCCCTTAGGTACTTATTCTTTCCCTATAAATTTAAAGGTTCTAGCAGCTAATAGCTGCTTAAATTCGCTATAGGTAGCTTCTATCTAATGCTGCTTAGCAGAGCTTTTTAGGGCTTGCTTCCACGTGTTAGGAAGTTCATCCTTATTACTATTAGAAGTAATAGCTGCTTTAGTCCTTGCCTTAAAGCATAGATCCTTAATTAAGGAAAATATATCTCTATCTAAATCTATAGCATCAGCATTAGCTTCAGCTTCTATAGTAGCTTCTATAGGTGTTTCTATAGGTATAGGGGCTTTAGGGGCCTCTATAGCTTTTATAGGGTTGCTTAGTAGAAGAGCTTGATCTATAGGTTCTAGTGGATAATTCAGTACATCTAGATGACTAGGATAAGGATACTTAGGAGTATAATTATCCACTAATTGCTGCTAGTTATTAATTTCTCCCTCTAAAGGATTATTCACTATAGAACTAATAGGAACCTTAGGGATGCTCTATGAAATAGAACCTATTCCTTCTATAATTTTAACGAAGCTAGTCTTTATAACAGCTCGTTTAGAGGGGATATATATTAGATATACATTAGAACCTAGCGTAGCTAAAAGTCTACTAGGAATAGTTCTTTTAGCTAGCTTCTGCAACCTAGATCTTTGTTCTAAAGGAATTAGAACTTCGCAATAGGAGCCTATAGCCCTTATTTTAGTAAAATCAGGCTTATAGGTCTTAGAAGGCTCTAAATCAGCTAGATATAGCTGTTTAGGACTTAGTGGTTTAGTGCTATTTACAGTAGTATTAACTAAATCCACTATAGCAGGAAGGATGTAAGACTATAGATATAGAGGTAATTGTAACCACTGTAGGGTAGCACGCAAACGGTCTAGAAGTACCCTTATAGCTCTCTCTATTAGCCTATTCTGTTTATAAATATAGAGGCAAGAGGTGCTAAAGCAAATACCCTTAGAAGATAGCTAAGCTTGCAACCTAGTATTAATTTCTGTACTACTATTAAAATAAAGGTGTTTAGAGTAGCAGTTATACTAGTTCTTTAATTCCTTAAAGAAGCCTTTAATACAGCTATAGAGAGTAAAACCCTCTTTATTAGCTAGATTAAAAGACCACTTATACTGTGATTTTCTATTAATTAGAAAAAGAACTAGAGGCCTCTTATTGTGCAGTATAGGCTCTATTTTAACGGTATCTCCCTCTATAATATCTAAATATCTAGGGGGGTTAGGAATAGCATACTTGCTAGGTCTTCTAACAGCTTTAGCTTGGTTGCAAGCTAGGCAGTTAAAATCCTTTTCCTTAATTTTTGTAAAATTAGGAATACCTTTAGTAATAGAAGCAGTCTTCTTTAGTAAAGGGAGTTCTATATGCTCTAATCTAACGTGCTAAGTAGCAGCTAATTCTAGGAGCTTCTTATAGGAAGAAGAAGCAGTAGGATTACTACTAGAATTATTATTAGAGCTAGCTTCCTGTTGCTCCCTATCTTGCTAGATCTCTTAAGAACTATAGGCCTTGTTTAAGGGATCTAGACGGCTATTTCCTCTAATATCCAGCAACTTAGGATTTAGACCTTCTAAATCCCTGTTATTAGAAGGAATCTAACTAGGAGCCCGTTTAGGAACTAGAGCTAATGGCTCTATAGCATCGTTATTAGTATTATCTTCTTCTTCTTTAAAATCAGATAATTCCTCGATTCAGCTATATTCCTTAGGATTAAAACTAGGCTGTTAAGGGATTTAAACCTCTATAGGATAACTAGCATTATAACTACTATTATAACTATTGCTAGCTAGAAATCCTATATAAGAGAGATTAGCGTGGTTTTTACACACTTTAGGGGTCTCTTGCCCCTTAAGCTGTAAGAAGAAACCATGCTTTTTAGGATTTAGAAGCCTACAGCAGCTTCTATTAGCTAGAAATAGCTGATTTCTAAGGAGAGTGCCCCCTATTAAATAGTGCTTTAGACCACTAATTAGGTTAGTATCTAAACCTAGGCAATACAGAGCATCCTTTAGAGCTAAAGGCCTGTATTTAGCTGGATTTGTACTAACTAGTACCTAGAATACAGCAGTTCCCTGTCCTTTAGGATAAATAGGACCTCCTCCAGTAGCAATAGGCGCGGTTTTACCCTTTTTTATAGGCTTAAAAGTCCTAAAAAATGCCTTATTATTAACTATATAACAGGTAGAACCTGTATTGTATAGTAAGGAGTTTTTAATTATTCCATTAGAATAGTTAAAAGAAGGGGTATTATTACTAGTAGTACTAGTATCACTAGTAGTAGATTCTGTATCTAAATCGTAAGAATTATTACTACTAGAACTGCTAAATTCACTATTAGAATCTATAGTATCCTAGTTGCTAGTAGATAGGTTATAGCAACCTATAGCAAAAGCAGCTTCTCTATCCTTATTCCTAGAGTTTTTATTACTTCTTCTTCGGCCCTTCTACTTCTTCTTATTCTTAGAGGCTTTATCTATATCTTTATCTTTAGAGGCATTAGAATCGTTAGAATTAGAATCGTTAGAATTCTTCTTCTAATTAGGAGGATTCTTTCCTTAATTAGCCTTATTATTATTAGAACTATTAGAGTTAGAAGCTTTATAACTAAGAGCTTTAGATATAGAGGAGCTTTTATCTCTTTATTCTTCTAATAAATTAGCCATAAGGAACTGTAAATTCAGCATTTTTACAGATAGACCTTATGCTCTAGCAGCTCTAATAGAATATTGCTGCCTTTCAGCCTAGCTAGGGAAGGTCTTGTTTAAAGCATTAATATAATGATTTACCTAGTTAATTGGATTAATAGCTACACTATAGAGCTGTAATCTAGCTAGTAAATTATTAAATTCAGCATTAAAGGCCTTTAAAGATCCCTTATAGTTCGAAAATAATAAGTTATAATAACTAGTATATAGCGTACTACGTTGTATTTTAGCACTCTGCGAATATTGCCTAACTAGAACGTTATAGGCATCTACAGGGGACTTATACTAGCTTATAGCAGCTTAAGGTCTAGATTAGCAACTATCTCTTATAATTATAAGGATAATAGCTTGTTCTAAATCTACTAAAGTACTAGCTATACTAGGATTATTAATAAATTAAGGGAATCCTAGTGCCCTAAATTAAATAGTTAAAGCTTACTTCTACTGTTTAAAATTTTTAGGGCCTTTTAGCTTAGCAGCCTCTAGAATAGAGTAGACCTTCTTATTTAACTCTTTTATAGTGCCTTCATTAAAAGTAGGCAGAAAAGTAGCACTATTAGAGGAACTAGAAGGTTTAAGGACTTTAAAAGAGACTTTAGAAGTCTTAGAAGTAACAGGATCTGCTTTAGGAGACCCTATAGAGAGATTACCTATAGATATAATTATAGTATCTAATTTACTTAGTAAATCAGCTATATTACCTTTATTTTAGCTTTATTTTGCTTTACTATGCCTAATGAATCTATTTAGGGTCTCTTGTTGCTTATCTATTTAAGCTTTTAGGTTAGCTTGTACATTATAGACTTGCACTACTCTTTTAGAAGCTAATCTAGCTTCTTTTAGAGCCTTTTTAGCTATATAATCTTCTTTATTAGAAGAGGAATCTACTAGCTAAGGGGGGGACCTTGCTGGACTAGGAAAGCTAGTAGCAGCTGTAGCTAGTGTACTAGAACCACTACCCCGTTTAGGGCTTGTGCTTTTTCCCTTACCTGTTCCTTTTAGTGCTATTTTAAGGGTTTAAAAAGTAGCTAATTTAACGCTCTTTTATAGCTAATTATAGCTAAATTACAGTGGAAATAGTAGTAAATAACAGTAATAACTTCTACTAGATATTAATAGATTGCTCTATTATAGGCCTAGAAGTGCCCTATATCTTTAGAAATTATACTGAGATTTTTCTTTAATTTCTTTTGTAACAGGTATAACAGGCTCTAAGGCTGCGTTATATTGCAATCTATATACGCATACAATTTGTATAGCAGACTAGATTAACAAGCGGTTGCGAGGGGCATAAAACATAGTCCTAGCTATTTTTAGCTAAAAAATTCAGGAAATTCTTCTCTAATTAGGTTCTAACAAATTAGTGGAGACCTAGGTACAGCTAATTTAGGGATATCTAGCTAATTCCCACTTTAAAATCCTAACCGGTAGGATTACTACACAAATTGATTCTGCAACTGAAAACATAGGAATATCTGCAATAAGAGCTGTTAGGCGTGCACTACAAATTGTAGTATAGCTACTAACAGAGGTGCACAGGGTGCACAATATACGAGATAACAGCACAATAACGAGCGATGCAGTGCAGCGCTAAGCTTATTTCTTAATAGAAATAATTAATTAGGCAGTGCCTAATAAAACGATTTGCAGTGCGAATATAATGTATATAGATATATATATTTTAATGTTGTGCAACGATAGAACCTAGCTATTAAGAATAGCTTTAAAAGTGTATATACACTAAGTGCATAGAACTAGTGCAGGAGGTATAGGGTGGGCAGAATAAAAACACTAGTATAGTGGCTAGCGATGTATGTGCAGCAGGTATTAATAGCTTCCAGCAAGCTACTAATAGCAGCAATAGCTGCTAGCGCAGGTCTTAATATAGCTTCTAGTGGGTAATACAGTACACAATAGTAGATTTTCAGCGGGCTAACAGCTTGCAGATAGGTCTTTCGGGCTTATAACCTATTGAAAATAAAAGAGATTACTGGACTAGATATCTAAGAGAGTAGTGGTCTCTTAGATTTAGCACCTGTAATTGCTCCTAGCAATTATTATGTAGTAGAAGCAGCAGCGGCCTAAATCAAGCTGTAGTGTATAGTATAGATTACGTAGAGGCAATAGATAACTGTAATAGTAGTATCTTTATATTAAGAGCGCTGTAATAAACAGTAAGGGTAGAATCTTAAATCTTTCTAGTCCCTTATAGACCCTTTAACTATATTGGCGGGCTATAGTCGCTAGAAGGGGCTTGTAGGCTACTTTATAATTTCCGCAAAAAGATTTACTATATAAAAACAAAAAAATTGACTTACAGCTATACAAACGAGACGCTTATGTGCATAATTTAACAAATTCCACTAATAACAAGCAACCCTTATAAGCAACTCTATCTAACAATTATACTATTAGATAGCCCTAATTCTTAGCTTTTAAATAGTATACTTCTTGAATTTCTACTATTGCTAGTTGTGGAGAAAATCGCAGTTAAAGTTAACTATAGGTTAGGCAACTTTGCCTTAGTTAAATCTAGATGTTTACATCTAGTAACAACGATATCTCTACCAAAAATTAACGTAACAAGACCTAATAAGGGTCACGTGATAGAGCAACTAGTAGGCATAAAAATAGGCTATACAGGGTAGCTTATTTTTAACAGTTATTATTATTGTTATCCCTTTAGCGTATAATAAACTAGCAGCTAGCTCTTAGCTGTTTTTAATATAAAAATAAATAATTTCTCTCTTTTCTTCTTTATCTTTTCCTTTCTTCTTTATATCTTATTTTACCTCTATATTATAACTAAATAATTCTATTGTAGTTTCCTAAAATTCCTTACTTTACTATATAGCTACTGCTGCTCCTTTTAATATAAGAGAACCTCTTTCTAATATATCTAAATAGAATTTATCTAACTGCTAATAGCTTACTAATTAAAATCGCAAAATATTGTTTTATTAGCCTAGAGTACGCTGCCCCTTTGCTTATATATAGCTTATCTTCTTGCTAACTAAAAGTATATCTAGAACTTTAGCAGTTATATTACTAGCGCTAGTGCCTCTACTGCTTCTACTTCTATAGTACTATTAGTCCTTTACTACTGCTATATCTACGGTTTCCTTATATAAAGGGACTTAAATAACTTAGAGTTATTTAACAGTAATATCCTTAAAGACATTTATATACTATATTGCAACAACCTTTATAAGAAGAGCTTATATAACTGTTGTTCTAGCTAAAGGAAGGAATACTAACTATATATATAGAGGTATAGAGGCTGTATCTAGAATTTAAGCCTCTTTACTAAGCATTCTTACCTACAGTATTACTTTACTAGAATATAGAAACTTACTAACTAAGGTCTTATAGTTAAGTTTACATTAATTCCCTCTTACTTTAGCTAGTTTACCTACTAAACTATTCTTACCTATAAGTTCTTAAATATATATAATTACTATAATACTGTTCTTAAGAATACACTTACTGCTAATTATATAGAAGAGAAGGTTATACTCTCTTTTTCTCCTTATTATATAACTTAAGCTAGCAGCTCTTCTATATTTACTCCTTCTTCTTCTATAATCTATAAGAGCACTATAGCCTTTATTGTTCTAAAGAACAATAAGTTTAACCTTAATAAGTATAAGTATATCTCTATAGATATTAACAATAACTTCTTATTCTCTCTTACACTTACTACTACTACTGCTATTACTATACTCTTATTATTGCCTCTATTTATACTTATACCTTATTGTATACTGCTAACCTCTACTACTGCTGCTCCCTTACTACTATATAAAGCTTCTTTACTACTATATATTGTCCCTTTACCCTTATAGAATAACCTTAAGGTAATACACTAGAAATATACCTACCTTTAGGTAGAGCTTAAAAGCTTAAACTACTTATAGCGCTAATTGCTATTTATATTCCTAAAGTATATAACTTTAACCTAGCCTACTATCTCTTTAGCCTTCTTTTTCTTTATCTTTCTCTCTCTTAAGACTATACCTTTATACTTAAGGCACTAAGCTATCTAAGACGTTATATTCTTACCTATACCTACTAGAGTAAAGCCTTAATCTAGAGCGCTAGTTATATCCTTACCTACTCTAGCCCCTATACCTTCTGCTAGCACTACTATTCTAGCTCTTGCTTTTACGCTACTCTAGGGACACTATATAGTTCCTTTAGCTTCTATTTTACAACTACTTAAAGAGCAATAGAGCGCCTTCTAGGTAGTTATACCTCTACACTATAAGCACTAACGCCCCCTTACTACTTACTAAGAAATTTCTTTTATTTTATTTTATTTATTTTATTTATTTTATTTATTTATTTATTTTTTTTTTTTGCTAGTTATATAGGCCTCTATAAAGGGAAGTTTATTTTCTTTTGTTTTTAGTTAAAGGTAACTAAGTTATTATTAGAGTCTATATAAAATTTTACTGTACCTTTACTAAGCCTATTATTAAATTAAGTGCCTCTTTACTATAACTTAAATTAATTTAGTGCCTCTATATTAAGAAAGTTTTTTAGTAGTTTCTATATAAACTAAATAAATTCTGCTTACTTAATAAGCACTTAATAGTGTCTCCCTTAGCCTAAAGCGTTTTTAGCAGCTAGAATTTCCTTTAATTTATATTCCTTAAGAGATAAGTTAGTATCTATTATAGTTAGCTTAAGACTAGGCCTTAAGTTTACTAGCTGCTAGAAAGATAAAGGGTTTATTACTGCTTACTTAATAAGGTTAATATAAAAGACTAGGTAAATTTCTAGTAAAATATCTAACTTTATAGTTAAAGGTATTAGTATATCTATAACTATATACTTTACTATAACCTAATTAAGCTTTTAACTTAAGTAGTTTATTTTAATATAATAGAGCGTTAGCTAAACTAAGTTCTCTACCTTATACTATTCTACTAGCTTATAGCTTCTATTTAACTGCTCTTACTGCCTTTACTAGGTAAAGTTAATTATAGCTTAAGCAATATTTATACCTTTCTATAGCTATTTAAGAAACACTAAGGCCTACCTCTTATATAAAACTTAGGACTTCCTTTTATTTATAAGCTTTTAGATAAGGTCTATATTATACCTATATATTACCTAGTTTAAACTTATACTAGTTACTAAGAAATTTCTATTGTTAATAGCTAGCTAATATATAAAGAGATATTTAAGCTAGTTAAACTGTAAAAAGGCAACTATAACCTATAGAATTACTTATACTTCCTAATTAACTCTCTCTATTCTACTGTTTATCTATAGATAATAGAATGTAGATAGTAATTATTTAATTCTAATAAAGCAATAAAGAGTAGTCTAAAAGGTGTTTAACTAATTTAAACTATAGTTAGAGATAATTTGTTTTAGGAACCTATAAAACTACTACTAATAATGCTTAAACTGCTAAGTATATTCCTCTACCTCTATAGAAGTTATTACCTTTAACTATATATACTTTAAAAGTTAATTAATAATAACTATTAAGTAAGAGAGTATAGCCTAGTTTAGCGCTAGTAAATCTATTATAAAATCTATAGAGATCTATAACTAATATCTATTTAGCGCTAGAATAGGTTGTAAAAGGCCTTACTATAACCTTCTACTCTTCTAGCTGCTGTAATAGTAGTAGTTTTAAACGTACTAAGCAATATCTTAGGACAGCTTATTCTAGTAATAGTTATATATTAATGCCTAAAATATAGTATTTTATTCTAGGTAGCTTAATATTAGCAACTTATATATTCTATATATTAGTATAGTAGTTAATAGCTTATACTTAAGGACTTAGAGGTAGCCTTAATAGACTAACGCTCTTTATATATTAAGGGTGTAGTTTACAATCTATTCTTATGTTTTTACCTCTAATAAAAACCTTCTCTCTCTCTTTTAAACTATATTTAACCTTATTAGGTATACTAAGTCTTCTTATACTCTTTAGTTCTATAGGCTCTATAAGTGTTTATTTAAGAATAGCGTTATTTTAGCTAGCACCTATAAAGCTGCAGCTAGTTAACTTTCTAGCGTTACTTTATTAGCTATTTCTACTCTAATATCCTTTATAACCTTCTCTTTCTCTTTATCTTTATAGAGAGTACTAAGGCAGCTAATAGAGAGAGGCTAAAGGACCTAGCCTATCTATAGCATTACTCTATCTTAATTCTGCTCTTATTATAATAATATATTTAGTTACTCTACTTATAGCCCTAAGCAGTATTATAGGTAGTAGTTAAAGAAAGAGAGAAGCTCTACCTACTTAGCTTAACACTTAAAGATCTTTTATAGAAACGTAAAGTATTCTAGATTCTTATAGTCTATAAGGATTATAAAGGGATATACTACTTCCTATAACTCTACTGCTTAGGCTTTAAGGTAAGATATTATTACTAAGAGTTCCTTATTATAAATAGTATAGTTATATTAAGCTAGAGATAACCTAGCTAAATAGTATACTATAGGCTGTAGTACACTAGCTTTATTATATTAGAATAAATAGCTACTAAGGGCCTCTTTTAAGCAATTAGCCTTTACTACTGTATTCTTCTTAAAGTTCTACTAGGCTAAGACTAAGTATAAAGTAAAGGCCTTTTTAAGCCTTATAAATAATCTTTTATATTTCTTTATCTACTAAAATAGAACTCTCTTCTTTATTAAGTTAACTAAAGGCTCTATAATATTTAAGAAATCTAATATAAAGTTACAGTAAAAGTTTATAAATCTAAGGAAGCTTTATACCCCTTATAACCTAGTAGAAGCTTACTACTTCTAGATAGCTGCAATCTTCTTTAGATTTAAGTATATCTCTCTTTTTACTATAACTATAAAGCTAAGGTATTTAACTTTAGTTATAGTAAAGCAGTATTTCTTAAGATTTAAGTGTAGCTCTACTAACTATAACTTTTCTAGGATTCCTTATACTTTATATATATAGTCTTTCCTAGAACCTTTAGTGTAAATAAGGACGTTATCTAGATAAGTAGTTATATAATCTCTAAGGGCCTCTTCTAGCGTACTATTAATATATTGTTAAAATGTAGCTAGAGCTTTTACTAACCTAAAGGGGTAAACTAGCTATTTAAAGAGGCTAAACTAGGTATAGAATGCTGTAAAGTGCTTCTTACTGTTTACTATTTAGATTCTATAGAAGGCTAACTATATATTTAGTTTAGTAAACTAATATACCTTTAATAATAACTTAAGTATCTTCTTTATTAAGAGAAGTAAGTAATAGTTCTATTCTATAATCTTATTAAGGGCTTAATAATTAATATAGAATTACTATTCTTTACTTAGCTTTTTAGCTAAAAGAATAGGTGCTACTGCTAAAAAGAAGCTAGCTTAAATTTATCCTTTATCTATTAAGTCTATTATCTACCTCTTAATTTCTAATAAATAGTTCTATAGTATATTATACAGTAGGGCCTATAGTAGTAACAGTAAGGAGCTATTTAGCTGCTGTTTTAGCCTAATGTAGTAATCTAGCCTCTCTCTATATAGCAGAAGGCCTTAGGCTTTCTCTTCTTTAAAAAGATTATAAAAGTCCTTTAATTTAAGTAGTAGCGTTAGTAGATTAAGGCCTTCTAGGGATATTTACAACAATAATATAGAGGTAATTTCCTAAAGGCTTATAGCAATAAAATATATAGTAACCTCTTAGCTCTTACTCTATTTTATTAGAGCGCTATAAACTGCTACTAACATTAGTCTTATTAGGTCCTTAACGTTCTAAGCTTCTACTGCTTAAATTATAAGGCCTTTAGCCTTATCTACTAATAGGCTCTAGCTAGTAGCGTTAAGGATAATTCTATTATAGGCTAACTATAGGCTTCTAAAGATATAATCTTAGGTTAAGCCTAAGATTATATAGGCTACTACTAAGAAGACCTAGCTATTAATATCTACCTATAAGTAAACTAAAGAAGCAATTAAGGCGCTCCTTTAGTAGCTATTATAGAACTACTATTTAATCTTTACTGCTGTTTATACTGTTCTTTTATATAGTAATAGAACTTACTTTAGGCTAAGGTATTACGCTAAACTCTTACTTATTGCAGTAAAGTAGTTATACCTACTATTTATTTATATATTATAGAATAACAGTTAGTTAAAGAGTATAGAGATAAAGAATAGTAATATATTTATTTTTTTAGTTATCTCTCTATATTCTTCTTCTAGCTGCTTATTAAGTAGAGGTTATTATATTATTTATATTGCCTTTACCTCTATACTAAGCTTAAGGCTAAAGGTAAGCTTTTTCCTAACTTATTAAAGTTCTTCTTCTATATATTATTTATTACTACTGCCTATATATTAGTTAACTCTAGCTTACATTCTACTAGTTACTATCTACATCCTTAAATATAGTGTTAAAACAACTTACACTAAAAGTATTACCTCTTTTAGCAGTATTTTTTAAGTTTAGCTTTAAATACCTACTTTACTTATAGAGTATCCTTATTTAGTTATCTTACTTTAGATTTCTTTATACTCTCTTTTTATCTCTATTAGGTTTCTATAGCGTTAACTCTAGTTATTTTAGTATTGCTATTTTAGAGCTCTCTAGAGCTAGAGCTATATTTTAGCTAGTGTTATTCCTTAATATAATATAACTTAAGGTTTAGCGCAATACTATAGTAGCGCTTTACTGCCTAAAGGTAGTTATAATAGAGAATATCTCTCTCTATACTATAATCCCTTATTTCCTTATTAAGCGCTGTTTATAACTTAGCTAACTTTACGCTATTATTTTAGTTAGCCTCTTCTATAAGCGCAATTTTCTCCTTAAAATAAACGTAAAATTCTATAAACTACTTATTATTACTCTATTAAAGCTAATTAAGCTTAATTAAGGCCTAGTTCTATTAGTAAGGATCTATAAAGACTAATTCTAAGTAATTAAAGAACCTTTATATATTATATTCCTTTACTTTACCTACCTTATAATAGGTAGCTACTCTCTACTAGACCTTAGGTAATAAGCTTTAGTATAGGTAGTACTACTAGTTCTATATTGTACCTATAAAGGCGCTATTAGCCTAGAGCTTTTAGGTAATTGCTATTTACTAGGCCTAAAAGCTCTATTTATTTCTATTATAAGGGTTTACTATAGGTAGAGGCTTCTATTTAGGTTCCTCTAGCTGCTAACCTACTGCAGCTTAAAGCTACTTCTTTTTCTATATATAGTCTATTATAAAGCGTTATAGTTCCTTTATCTATAGAGATTAGCTCTTAACTAATTTATAAAGTGCTGCAATTTCTACTGCTTTATAGCTAATTTCTACTGTATTTTCCTCTATCTCTCTATAAGGGTTAAAAGGGTGCTTAAGCTAACTAACTAGGCCTTTATTGCTATAACTAAACAATATTGTTCTTACTAGTGTTCTATCTATAGAATAATTATAGTATATAATAGACTAACCTAGTAGCTGCTGCTAACTAGCGTTTATAATAAGAACTATAATTATAGAGAGAAAAGGAGAAAGAGAGAAGGAACTAGAAGCCTCTTTATACCTCTATACTATATATCTAGGGGTAGGTCTATCCTCTTAGGAGCCCCTTTTAGTATATACTTTATAGCTAAGGTTCTCTCTTTAGAGCCTAGTAAAGTTTAGGTAACCTCTAAACAAATGCAGCTTACTTCTATCCCTTTACCTATATAGATCTCTGTCCCTCTCCTGCTGTCCTCCCTCTACTGAAAGACCTAAGCCTAAGGCTCGAGTCCATAACACCTTCTTAATGTTAAGTTCCTTTCTCTTCTATTAGCGTTCTTTAGCAATTTACTTATAAGCTAACGCTATATTAGCTATATAACTAGAAAACACCTTATAGCTAACGTTAAGGTCTTTAGACTTTATTAATAAGGTAGGATTTAGGTAAGTAAAGATATACTTATAAAGTACACTCTTCCTCTTGCTTACTAGAATATTAACTTTATCTATAAGCTTATTAATCTAACTAATATATATATTAATATTCTTATTAAGAGGGTTATAAAATATATTCTAAAGGCCTTTATAAGCCTATATAGCTTTATTAAAGTTCTAATATATAGCAGTAAGAGTAGTAATTATTTTAGTAGAGTTTCTAAAGGGATTTATTAAGGTTTTACTATATTAAGACTCTAAAAGATTAATAGTAGCACTAAATATAGCTAAATAGATAACAGTTATATAACTGCATTTAGTCTTAATAACTTTAATGTTTTCTGCAATTTTATTAGCTACTTTATTAACTTAAGCGTTAAAGCCTTTACTTTACTTACTATTAAAGATTAAGGAATTAGTTTCTATTTTCTTTACTTTTCTATTATAATAAGGATTAAAGGCATTTATATTACTATTTAGATTAAATAGTTAAAAAGCTTTAATAGCAGCTTTCTTTACTAGCTTAAACGTTAAACTAAAAACGCTATTAGCTAAAGTTACACTATAACTATATTCTCTTTAAAACTATTGTTCTTTTTCTAGTTAAGTAATTCTAATGTTACTCTCTTTTAACGCTTTAAGGAGTTCCTTTATATATTTTAAGTCTTTACCTATAGCTTTAAGTTAATCTTCTTTTAATCTAAGTTCTTTAGGATTATTTTTTAACTTAAATAACATTAAGTTAAAGTCTTCTTTTAAGTTAAGCCTAAGTTCTTTAGAACTATTTTCTTAAACTTATAGCTCTTTTATTTTAAAGCTTACTAGGTATATAGTTCTTCTTATAATTATATATATAAATCTATATAATTCTTTTTCTTATTAAAATAGCTAATATAGGTAAAATAAAGAATAGAAGTCTATATTTCTTTATTACTTAAGTAGTAAATAAAAACAGCAATCTTAAAGTAATATTATAGCTATAAAGGAAAGATTAAATAGTCTTATTAAGCTCTATTAACTAAGACTTTAAGATAGAGAGAAAAAAAGGAAAAAGGAGATAAAGCCTCTATAGGTGCCTAAGGGCTATAAGATTAATAAACCCTAGTGGAGTTAACAACCTAAAGTAGAGCTATATTTAGCGTATTTAACAGTTTAACGTTGTTCTATAACAGTCTAAGGTTTTACTGAAGGAGACCTAAGGTCCTACTAGCTTAAGCTAGAACTAATAGAGTGGCTAACGCAAAACATCTTAATATTAAGGTAACCAATAACAATAAGGCATTGTGCTAAGGGATCGTAACCGTTACAGTAGGAAGCTACTAGCAAAGGCGAAGTTAGAAGAGTTATAGGTAGCTAATCTAGCTAACCTATAAGGGTTAGTTAGTTGTAGAAGTTGTTAACTTAGTGGTTCTAGACTTAGTGTTAGTAACTGGGAAGGTTCTTGTTGTTAAGGAGCTTCATTATCTATAGAGAGTTCTATAGAAGAAGTAAAGTCTTAGTATTGTTCTAGGTTCGAAACAGGTAGAAGCTGAACAATAAGTGTTATTAGCTAGAAGTCTTTAAATTCATTGATTTTAGTTAATTTAATGTGTACTAGAAGCTGGATTTAAACCTCTTATTAAATAGGTTATTTTTCGTGTAGGTTATAGAAGGAAGACTTATTAAAAGTAACGTCTCTTACGCTTCTAATCTTGTTTTTCGATAGAATCTAGATGCAGAAGATATTTAAGGAATTGTAACTAACTAGGTAACTAATCTCTATATAGGGTAAAGTCTTAAGTTCTTATTTAGCTGTGTTCTTAAGAGCTTCTATTGTAAGAGAATAAGCTTTACAACTAAAGGCTTTAAGGAAAGAGATATCTAGCTTAAGGAAGCTAGAATATTAAGTATTCTTGTTGTTTTTGGAAAGTTAAGTGTAGAATACCTAAGAAGGGGTCTTTTAATCTATACCTTATTAAGGGGTTCTGTTGTATAAGAATGTTGCTGTTTTCTAGAGTTTAGGCTATAATTTAGAAGAGAAGTTTAAGGAAAGCTATAAGGTTTTAGCTTTAGTAGCTATTATACCCCTTAACCTTTTAGCTTAACCGTTTTAAGCTAAGGTATAGGGTGCTATTAGCTTATCTTTAATTCCTTATTGCTAGATCTAGGTTATATAGTCTTGTTAAAGACCTCTTTTGTTGTCTTAATAGATAACATAGATATTTAGTTGCTACTATCTCTTTATATAGTTGTTAAAGACTTTAAGCTTTAAAACTAACTCTTATTAAGTTAAAGAAAATAAAGGATAATATATAATTATCTTTATAAAATTATCCTTAATTAGGAGAGCTAAATTAGAACTATTATATCCTTATTTTAATTTAAAGATATTAATAAAGACTTTCTAGAAGGGCCTAGGACTAGAGCCTAGAGGAGGTTCTCTATTAATTTTCCTAGTTGCCTTTAAAAGAGAATAAGCTTTACATTCGATTTTTGTAAGTTTAGTAATCTTAGCTCCTATAGTTACTTCTACTAGGTATTTAAGAGCTTCCTTATTAGAATGCCCTAATCGTTAATGCTATAGGTCTGCTGAAGCTGAAGAAGTTAAGAAGGAACTAATAGGTTAGTTGTTAATTTCGTTAAATTTAATTGTTAGTTGTCCGTAATTCCTTGTTGTTTAGAAGAGGTTACTTAAGTCTTTTATAACCTAACCTGTCTTTAGATTCTAGTTATATCTAGCTTGTAGAAGCTTATTTAAGCTTGCTACATTAGTGTAGAATGTAGGAATAAAGGCAACCTATTGAAGCTAGAAGAGTCCTTTATTAGTTCTAACAAGAACGCAGCTGTATCCTAGAATAGAAAGGTTAGAATCTCCAGCGAAGATCTATTGTATTGTTGTAGCTTCCTTATAATCTAATAACCTATCTAGGTTATTAGTTATATAGATGTTAGAGCTAGAATCGAGAATCCAGGAGTCCCTTAGAGGATAAGGGGTATTCAAATTGCTAAATGAAGAAGATAGATTGGTAAAGGCAGAACTAATAACTAGATTTATTGGATTTAAAGAGGAAGAGGATCCCTTAAGAAGAACATTGTTGCTAATAGATAGGTTATCTCTCTTTAATGTGTATGTAACCTTCTTATTAGTCTTATTGTTCTTAAGCTTTTGTTAGATAGATTTAACGGTTTTCTCATTAGGTTTCCAGTCTTTTAGTCTAATGTTGCTCACTAAGTAATAACACTTTATATACTTATAAGACTTTCTATACAGGTATATAGGATTTAAGTTCGAATTTAATGGATTTAGCTGTTTTAAAGAAGAAGAGAAAGAGGAAGAAGGAGCCTTTTAGTCCTAGAAGTTAGTAAAGGATCTATTGTTATTAGCCTTAGTTTAGCTTTTAAAAAGATCCGCAATTTAGTGGCTATCTAGTATCTTTTCCTTCTAATTTAGCTTATTAGAGATAGATTTATCTCTAATTCTGTTGTGCTAGTAGGTTGAAAAGGAAGGGTTAATTTGCTAAATAGCATTAAGGAAGTCTAAAGTTAGCTAAAGATTATAGGTA
This sequence comes from Atkinsonella hypoxylon, assembly GCA_000729835.1. Classification (NCBI taxonomy): domain Eukaryota; kingdom Fungi; phylum Ascomycota; class Sordariomycetes; order Hypocreales; family Clavicipitaceae; genus Atkinsonella; species Atkinsonella hypoxylon. The sequence continues at coordinate 33,702 of JFHB01000195.1, forward strand.
TCTAGAAGATTAATTTACTATACTTCTAAGAGTACCTTCTTAAAGGATATAACGAATTCCTTTATCTTAGTTCTAGAGGGACTCTTTAATACTAATTTATATTAAGAGAGTACTTCTTTTTTGTTATTCTAAGATATTAGCTTTAATTGTTATTAAAGAAGAAGGAGCTGCCTAGAGATATTGTATTTATAGCTAATTGTTTTATAATAGTTACTAACTATTTTAACTATCTATCGTTAGATGCTGTTAAGAGCTTTCTTCTAGTTGTAATAGTCCTAGAGCTTCGTTTAATATTGTGTGTAAAGGAACTATAGAAGAGAGAATTCGTGCTTATTTAAATCCCCTACTATAGTTACCTTTTTGTTAATATCCTTTAGAATTAGCTCTTGTGGTTTAGTTAGCTCTTCTTTATTGTTGTTTTCTGGATCTAGGTAGTTCTAGACTCCTTCGTTAGTTGCGTATTTCTTAATAACTAAAATCCAATAATTCCAGTCTCTTACTGTATAAAGTTAGTATTAAGCTATTAATCTAAGCTCTATAGTGGAATCTATAGTGTAAATCCGGTAGAGGAATCGATAAAGAATTCGTTGTAGAATTTGTTGTAGAAATCCGTATTGTAATTAGTGTTAAATTTAGCATAGAATTCGTCGTTGAATTTAGTATAGATTTCGAGAGCAAAATCGATGTTGTACTTTGTTATTAGATTTAAAACTAATGCTAAAAGAAAATCAGGAAGTTAAATCGTGGGAAATATTCTATCTTTGGAGGCGAATTTAGAACAGAAATTAGATTTTGAATTCGTGCGAAATTCGTAGCGAAAATCGGGGCGCTTTTAGTAGCATTGCTGCTTAACTCGTTATTAAATCGTTGCAAGTATTATCTCTTCAAAAAGGGGTTAATAACTAACTCCTTTTGCTAACCCTCTAGGGTTAGGGTTAGGGTCAGGATTGATATTACGTAATTGATACTAGAGAGGTCGTTATCGTAGTGGATAACGAGAAAAGAGGTTATCGTTGTAGATAATAAGAAAGGATGTTATCGTTGTAGATAACAAGAAGATTACGTAGTATAGTAAGAGGCACATGACTACGTGATAAAAAGAGTGTTATTGATGATACTGGGTATCTATAATTGTTATGGACTCGAGCCTTAGGCTTAGGTCTTTTAGTAGAGGGAGGACAGCAGAAGAGGGACAGTAATCTATATAGGTAAAGGGATAGAAGCAGACTGCATTTAGCTAGAGGTTAGCTAGACTTTACTAGGCCCTAGAGAAAGGAACTTAGCTATAGAGTATATACTAAAAGGGGCTTCTAAGGGGAAGGACCTACCCTTAAATATATAGTATAAAGATATAAGGAGGCTTTTAGTTTCTTCTCTTTTTCTCTTTTCTCCCTATAATTATAGTTCTTATTATAGACGCTAGTTAGCAGTAGCTATTAAGCTAGTCTATTATATACTATAATTATTCTATAGATAGAACACTAGCGAGAATAATGTTATTTAATTATAGTAATAAAAGCTTAGCTAACTAGCTTAAGCACCCTTTTAACCTCTATAGAGAGGTAGGGGAAAATACAGTAAAAATAGGCTAAAAAGCAGCAGAAATTACAGTGCTTTATAAATTAGTTAAGAGCTAATCTTTATAGATAAAGGAGCTATAGCGCTTTACAATAAAATATATATAAATAGAGAAGTAGCTTTAAGCTGTAGTAGGCTAGCAGCTAAAGGAACTTAAACAGAAGCCTTTACCTATAATAAACTCTTATAATAGAAATAAATAGAGCTTTTAGGCCTAGTAAATAGTAATTACCTAAAAACTCTAGGCTAATAGTGCCTTTATAGGCACTATATAGAACTAGTAGTACTATTTATACTAAAGCTTATTGCTTAAGGTTTAGTAAAGAGTAGCTGCCTATTATAAGGTAGGTAAAGTAAAAGAATATAATATATAAGAGTTTCTTAATTACTTAGAATTAGTCTTTATAGACCTCTACTAGTAGAATTAAGCTCTAATTAAGCTTAATTAGCTTTAATAAAGTAGTAATAAGTAGTTTATAGAATTCTATATTTATTTTAAAGAGAAAATTATACTAGTAAAAGGGGCTAACTAGAATAATAGAGTAAAGTTAGCTAAGCTATAAACAGTACTTAATAAGGAAATAAGGGATTATAGTATAGAAAGGGATATTTTACGTTATAACTACCTTTAGGCAGTAAAGCACTACTATAGTATTACACTAAACATTAAGTTATATTATATTAAGGAATAGTACTATTAGAAATATAGCTTTAGCTCTAAAGAGCTCTAGAATAGTAACACTAAAATAACTAAGGTTAACGCTATAGAAACCTAATAGAAATAGAAAAAGAGCGTAAAGAAATCTAAAGTAAAACAGTTAAATAAAGATACTTTATAAGTAAAGTAAATATTTAAGGCTAAGCTTAAGAAATACTACTAAAAGAGGCAATATATTTAATATAGATTATTTTAACACTATATTTAAGGATATAGATTATAACTAGTAGAACGTAAGCTAGAGTTAATTAGTGTATAAGTAGTAGCAATAAATAATATATAGAAGAAGAACTTTAATAAGTTAGAAAAAGGCTTACCTCTAGCTTTAAGCTTAGTATAGAGGTAAAGGTAATATAAATAATATAATAACTCTTACTTAATAAGTAGCTAGAAGAAGAATATAGAGAGATAACTAAGAAAATAGATATATTACTGTTCTTTATCTCTATACTCTTTAACTAACTATTGTTTTATAATATATAAATAAATAGTAAGTATAACTACTTTACTGCAATAAGTAAGAGTTTAGTGTAATATCTTAGCTTAAAGTAAGTTTTACTACTATATAAAAGAATAGTATAAACAGTAGTAAAGGTTAAATAGTAGTTCTATAATAGCTACTAAAGAAGCGCCTTAATTACTTCTTTAGTTTACTTATAGGTAAATATTAACAGCTAGGTCTTCCTAGTAGTAGCCTATATAATCCTAGGCTTAACCTAAGATTGCATCTTTAGAAGCCTATAGTTAGCCTATAATAGAGTTATCCTTAACGCTGCTAGCTAGAGCTTATTAGTAGGTAAAGCTAAGGACCTTATAATTTAAGCAGTAGGCTCTTAGAGCGTTAAGGACCTAATAAAACTAATATTAGTAGTAGTTTATAGTGCTCTAATAAAATAGAGTAAGAGCTAAGAGGTTATTATATATTTTATTACTATAAGCCTTTAGGAAATTACCTCTATATTATTATTGTAAATCTCTCTAGAAGGCCTTAATCTATTAATACTACTACTTAAATTAAAGAACTTTTATAATCTTTTTAAAGAAAAGAAGGCCTAAGGCCTTCTACTATATAGAGAGAGGCTAGATTACTATATTAAGCTAAAGTAGCAGCTAAATAGCTCTTTACTATTACTACTGTAGGCCTTACTATATAATATACTATAGAACTATTTATTAGAAATTAAAAGGTAGATAATAAACTTAATAAATAAAGAATAGATTTAAGCTAGCTTCTTCTTAATAGTAGTATTTATTTTTCTAGCTAAAAAGCTAAGTAAAGAATAGTAATTCTATATTAATTATTAAGCTCTTAATAAGATTATAGAATAAAACTATTACTTACTTCTTTTAATAAAGAAGATGCTTAAGTTATTATTAAAGGTATATTAGTTTATTAAGCTAAATATATAGTTAGCCTTCTATAAAATCTAGATAGTAAACAGTAAGAAGTACTTTACAGTATTCTACACCTAGTTTAGCCTCTTTAAATAGCTAGTTTACCTCTTTAGATTAGTAAAGACTTTAGCTATATTCTAATAATATATTAATAGTGTACTAAAAGAGGCCCTTAGAGATTATATAACTACTTATCTAAATAATGTTTTTATTTATATAGAGGGTTCTAGGAAAGACTATATATATAAAGTATAAAAAATCCTAGAAAAGTTACAGTTAGTAGAGCTACACTTAGATCTTAAGAAATACTACTTTACTATAACTAAAGTTAAATACCTTAGCTTTATAGTTATAGTAAGAAGGAAGATATACCTAGATTTAGAGAAGATTATAGCTATTTAGAAGTAGTAAGCTCCTACTAAATTATAAGAGGTATAAAGCTTCTTTAGATTTATAAACTTCTACTGTAACTTTATATTAGATTTTTTAGATATTATAGAGCCTTTAGTTAACTTAATAAAGAAAGAAGTTCTATTCTAATAAATAGAGTAATATAAGAGGTTATTTATAAGGCTTAAGAAGGCCTTTACTTTATACTTAATCTTAGCTTAGTAGAACCTTAAGAAGAATATAGTAGTAAAGGCTAATTACTTAAAAGAGACCCTTAGTAGCTATTTATTTTAATATAATAAAGCTAGCGTACTATAGCCTATAGTATACTATTTAGCTAGGTTATCTCTAGCTTAATGTAACTATATTATTTATAATAAAAAGCTCTTAGTAATAATATTTTACCTTAAAGTCTAAGTAGTAAAGCTATAAAGAGTAGTATACCTCTTTATAATTCTTACTAACTATAAGAATCTAGAATACTTTATATCTCTATAAGAGATCTTTAAGCGTTAAGCTAAATAGGTAGAACTTCTCTCTCTCTTTAACTACTACCTATAATACTACTTAGAACTATAGGAAAAGTAACTAAATATATTATTACAATAAGAGTAGAATTAAGATAGAGTAATACTATAGATAGGCTAGGTTCTTTAGCCTCTCTTTATTAGCTACTTTAGCGCTCTTTATAGAGATAAGGAGAAAAAGGAGATTATAAAGAATATTATAGTAGAAATAGCTAGTAAAGTAACACTAAGAAGTTAATAAGCTATAGCTTTATAGATACTAGCTAGAATAACGCTGTTTCTAAATAAATACTTATAGAGCCTATAGAACTAAGGAGTATAGAAAGACTTAATATATTTAATAAAGCTAAATGTAGTCTAAAAAGAGAAGAGAAGGTTTCTATTAAAGGTAAAGATATAAGAATAGATTATAGTCTGCACCCTTAATATATAAGAGGTATTAGTCTACTAAAGCTGCCTCTAGGTTCTTAAGTATAAGCTATTAACTACTATACTAATATATAGAATATATAAGTTAATAATATTAGGCTACCTAGAATAAAATACTATATTTTAAGCATTAATATATAACTATTACTAAAATAAGCTGTCCTAAGATATTACTTAATACATTTAAAACTACTACTATTATAGTAGCTATAGGAGTAAGAGGTTACAGTAAGGCCTATTGTAGCCTATTTTAGCGCTAAATAGATATTAGTTATAGATCTTAGTGGATTTTATAATAGATTTACTAGCGCTAAGCTAAGCTATACCCTTTTACTTAATAGTTATTATTAATTAACTTTTAAAGTATATATAGTTAGAAGCAATAACCTCTATAGAGGTAGAGGAATATACTTAGTAGTTTAAGTATTATTAGTAGTAGTTCTATAGATTCCTAAAATAAATTATCTTTAACTATAGTTTAAACTAGTTAAGCACCTTTTAAACTACCCTTTATTGCTTTATTAAAATTAAATAATTACTATTTACTTTCTATTACCTATAGATAAATAGTAGAATAAAGAGAGTTAATTAGGAAGTATAGGTAATCTTATAGATTACAGTTGCCTTCTTACAGTTTAACTAGCCTAAATATCTCCCTATATATTAACTAGCTATTAACAATAGAAACTCCTTAGTAATAGGTATAAGCTTAAACTAAGTAATATATAGATATAATATAGACTTTATCTAGAAGCTTATAGATAAAGAGAAGTCTTAAGTTTTATATAAGAGATAAACTTTAGTGTTCCTTAAATAGCTATAGAAGAGTATAAATATTACTTAAGCTGTAATTAACTTTACCTAATAAAGACAATAAGAGCAGTTAAATAGAAGCTATAAGCTAATAGAACAGTATAAGGTAAAGAACTTAGTTTAGCTAATACTCTATTATATTAAAATAAACTACTTAAATTAAAAGCTTAATTAGATTATAGTAAAGTATATAGTTATAAATATACTAATACCTTTAACTATAAAGTTAAATATTCTACTAGAAATTTACTTAGTTTTCTATATTAACCTTATTAAGTAAGTAGCAATAAACCTTTTATCTTTCTAGTAGCTAATAAACTTAAGACTTAATCTTAAGCTAATTATAATAAATACTAATCTATCCCTTAAAGAATATAAAGTAAAGGAGATTCTAGCTACTAAAAATACTTTAGGCTAAAGAAAATACTATTAAGTACTTATTAAGTAAGTAAGATTTATTTAGCCTATATAGAAACTACTAGAAAACTTTTTTAATATAGAGGTACTAAATTAATTTAAGTTATAGTAAAAAGACGCTTAATTTAACAATAAACTTAGTAAAGGTATAGTAAAATTTTATATAGACTTTAATAGTAACTTAGTTATCTTTAACTAAAAACAAAAGAAAATAAACTCTTCTTTATAAAGGCCTATATAATTACTATAAAAAAAAAATTAAAAGAAATTTCTTAGTAAGTAGTAAAGGGGTATTAATGCTTATAGTATAGAGGTATAACTACCTAGAAGGCGCTCTATTGCTCTTTAGGCAGTCTTAAAATAGAAGCTAAAGGAGCTATATAGTATCTCTAGAGTAGCGTAAGGGCAGGAGCTAGAATAGTAGCATTAGTAAAAGATATAGGGGCTAGAGTAGGTAAGAATATAACTAGCGCTTTAGATTAAGGCTTTACTCTAGTAAATATAGGTAAAAATATAACATCTTAAATAGCTTAGCGCTTTAGATATAAAGGTATAGTCCTTAAGGGAGAGAAAATAGAGAAAGAGAAGGTAGTAAAAGCAGTAAGCTAGATTAAGGTTATATACTCTAGAAATATAGCTAGTAACTACTGCTGTAAGTAGTTTAAACTTTTAAGCTTTACCTAAAGATAGGTATATTTCTAGTGTATTACCTTAAGGTTACTCTATAAGAGTAAAGGGGCAATATATAGCAGTAAAGAAGCCTTATACTACAGTAGAGAGATAGTAGTAGTAAAGGTTAGTAGTATATAATAAGATATAAGTATAAGCAGTAGTAAGAATAAGAGTATAGCAATAGTAGCAGTAGTAATAAGCGTAAAGAGAGATAAGAAGTTATTATTAATATCTATAGAGATATACTTATACTTAGTAGAGTTAAACTTATTGTTCTTTAAAACAATAGAGGCTATAGTGCTCTTATAGTTTATAGAAGAAAGAAAAGTAAGTATAAAAGAGCTACTAGCTTAAGTTATATAATAAGGAGAAGAAAAGAGCATAACCTTCTCTTTTATATAATTAGTAGTAAGTGTATTCTTAAGAATAGTATTATAGTAGTTATATATATTTAAAAACTTATATATAAGAATCATTTAATAGGTAAGCTAGCTAGTATAAAGGAGAATTAATATAAACTTAAAACCTTAGTTAGTAAGTTTCTATATTTAGGTAAAGTAATACTATAGATAAGAATACTTAATAAAGAGGCTAGGGTTCTAAATGCAGCCTCTATACCTCTATATATATAGTTAGTATTCTCTCCTTTAGCTAAAATAATAGTTATATAAGCTCTTTTTATAAAGGTTATTATAGTATAGTATATAGATATCTTTAAGAATATTGCTATTAAATAGCTCTAAATTGTTTAAGTCCCTTTATATAAAGAAACTATAGATATAGCAATAATAAGGGACTGTTAGCGCTATAGAAGTAGAAGCAGTAGAGGCACTAGTGCTAGCAATATAGCTATTAAAGTTCTAAATATATTCCTAGTTAGTAAGAGAATAAGCTATATATAGATAAAGAGGTAGCGTACTTTAGGCTAATAAAACAATATTTTATAGTTTTAATTAGTAAGCTACTTATAGTTAAATAAATTCTATTTAAAGGTAATAAAAGAGAGTTCTTTTATAATTAAAAGGAGCAGCAGTAGCTATATAGTAAAATAAGGAATTTTAGGAAATAGTAATAGAATTATTTAGTTATAATATAGAGGTAAGATAAAATATAAAGGAGAAAGGAAAAGATAAAGAAGGGAGAAGAGAAATTATTTATTTTTATATTAAAAGCAGCTAAAAGCTAGCTACTAGTTTATTACGCACTAAAGGGATAATAATAATAATAACTATTTATGCTCTACTAGCTGCTAGTTTATTATACGCTAAGGGAATAACACTAACAATAACTATTTACGCTTTACACCCTTAATAACACCCTTTATATATAGATAGGTTATATACAGCTAACAACTGTTTGCAACAGCAATAGGGATAAAAGAGAGAGAGTGCCTCCTAGTTAATAAGAGAAATTATTATATAATAATTGCTTAAGATATAGAGAACCTAGAGATATAGGCAATTTACGCGCTAGCAACACTAGTATTATAGCCTGTATCTATATAAAGATTAGCTCCTCTACGCTAAGTAAATAATTGCTAGCTGTAGGCAGAAGCTTATAAGGCAGAGGTAGGTAGGGGGTTAATAGACCTTAGGAAGATATACTTAAGTAAAAGGAGCGTAATAGTTCTATTATAATGTAACTAATAGATTAGCTAGTAGGGCAATAAACAGCTATTATAGAGATACTATAAGCAATTAAAGAGAGAAGGTAGAGCAGAAGTCTATTTATATATTAGCTCTATAATACTATATAAAGTATAAACAGTACGTTAGTGCAGCAATAGAATAGCTAGAGTAAAGCGCCTAGTTGCAAACGTTATTGTTAAAAATAAGCTACCCTGTATAGCCTATTTTTATGCTTGCTAGTTGCCTGTTAGTTGCTCTATCACGTGACCCTTACTAGGTCTGGTTACGTTGATTTTTAGTAGAGATATCGTTGTTACTAGATATAAACATCTAGAATCGACTAAGGCAAAGTTGCCTAACCTATAGTCAACTTTAACAGCGATTTTCTCTATAACTAGCAATAGTAGAAATTCAAAAAGTATACTATTTAAAAGCTAAGAATTAGGGCTTTCTAATAATATAATTATTAAATAGAGTTGCTTATAAAGGTTGCTTATTATTAGTGGAATTTATTAAATTGTGCATATAGGCATCTTGTTTATATAGCTGTAAGTCGATTTTTTTGTTTTTATATAGTAAATCTTTTTACAGAAATTATAAAGTAGCCTATAAGCCCCTTTTAGCGACTACAGCCTACTAATATAGTTAGTAGGTCTATAAGGGACTAGAAAGATTTAAGATCCTACCCTTACTTATTTGTTACAGCGCTCTTAATATAAGATACCACTATTATTATAGTTATCTATTGCCTCTACGTAATCTATACTATACACTACAGCTTAATTTAGGTCGCTGTTACTTCCACTACATGATAATTGCTAGAAGCAATTACAGATGCTAAATCTAAGAGACCACTACCCTCTTAGATATCTAGTCCTATAATTCCTATTATTTTTAATAGGTTATAAGCCCGGAAGACCTATCTGCAAGCTGTTAGCCCACTGAAAATCTACTATTGTGTACTGTATTACCCACTAGAAGCTATATTGAGACCTGCACTAGTAGTGTGTCACGGCGGGGTTACCCCCTTGCGTTCTCATATTAGCTTTGCAAGGGATGCTACATGCAGATTTTCCCTATAAGAGTGCGTATCGCCTAGACATATATATAGTTTAAGAGGTAGAGAGAACGCACAAGCAGCTTTTACTAGCTCTTTTTAGCCTTAGCTCTTTTTAATTAATTAATATCTTTTAGCCTATTTTAATTTGCAATATTTAACAATTAAGAAATATTACTTTACTACTACTAGCACTTTCCCTAACTCTTTAATACATTTAGCTTCTTTTATGTATATATATCTTTTAAGCTACAATTAATATTTTATTTCTGCCTTTTCTAACTATTTAATCTTCTTGCCTACTATTATTTAATAGTATATATTAATAAATATCTTACTCTTTACTAATTCTCTTTAATCTTAATGTACACTATATTATTACCTGCTTTAGTGTAAGCTATATAGTTATTTAGAGGTTTAGTTTTAAGACAATAAAAATAGAGGCTTTACTAAAGACTTATTCTAATTAAATTGCGCTATATAATTAGAAAGTTTTTTATAAAGATCCTAAAAGAAAGAAGAAAAAGCTATTAAGTATTAAAGATAGAAGAGCACTTTAGTTTAAATATTACTAATATAAGAAAGAAGGAAATTATAGAGATAAAAGCTCTATATTATAAGAGATTATTTAATTAAGAGAGAAAGAAAATTTCTATAGCTTTTTTAAGCTAAAAAGAGCTAAGCCTAGTTAAAGATAGTTACTATATTGTAAATACTAGCTAGCCTATTTAACCTCTATTTTACCCTTAGCTAAAATAGCTTTAATATAGTAAAAAGGAAGTTTTTAGGTCCTTTAAACATTATAATTATTTAATTATAGAGAAAAATTTCTCTTTTATTCTTATTTTAGCAGTTATCTTTATATTTACTATTATTAGCAATTAGGTTCTTAGCCTCTATATCTTAGCGTTAAAAGCTTATATAACTATAGAAGCAGAAGATAAAAGCATTAAAAGTACAGTTAATATAGAGAATTATATATATTACACTCTTTCTATTAAGTAAGATTAATTATTCTTTTTATATCTACCTTCTATATTAAGCTATTCTATTAGTTATTTATATAAGTTTAGTATTCTATATCTCTTAAAGAAAAGTATAAGCTTTATATTTAAAGCAGCTAATACTAGCTCTAGCTAATCTAGTAAATCTTCTAAAAAAGTTGCTTTTAAACCTAAGGTTATAATAGAATTAAATACTTAAGATAAAAAAGCTAATAATAATAGCGCTATAGCTATACCTTATAAAGCTTTTACTAAAGCTATAGATAAAGCTATTAGAAAGCAGTAAGCTTAAGCTACCTTTAATAAAAAGTTTAATATACACTAATTTAAGAGAGAAAATATCTTTAATTACTTAACTAGCTTTAAGCTAAAGATAGAAACCTTATATATTTTAAAGGAAAACTAATAGAAGATATTTATTTATTATATTAACCTATTAATCTATAAGTATATAAAGGTTATTTATACCTTATATAATTAAAAAGAAGCTAAAGAGTAGCTTTTACTTTAGTATAAAGCTACTCCTTAGGATTAAAAGAAGTAAGCTAATAAAAAGCTTAAAGACCTAAAGAGAAATTATTTAAGAACTATAAAAGATACTCTTTATTAGCTTTAAGAACATTAAGCTGCTATAATTAGCGCTAAGCTCTATATATAGTACAGTATAACCTCTTAGTTTAATTACATTTATAAGGCCTTACTAAATACTATACTTATTAGCTTTATAGATTAAATAAAAGTTACTAGAGCTAAGTTTGTTATAATGCTCTATAAAGAGTTATTAGAGCAGCTTAGCTAGTATATATAAGCTAGAATAGAGCTAAAGAACTATAATTCTAAACTCTATAATAATAGAAAGAACTACCTTTATATACCTCTAAACAGAAGAAGTCTTAAGCATTATAGTATAAGTAATTTTAGTTATAAAGCTAAGGAAATTATATAGTTTATTTTAGAAGTAAAAGATTAAATAGATAATTTAACCTAGAAATTTAAAGATATAAAGATTATACTTATAAAATAAGTAGTTTTAAAGATAGATATTATAAAGCTTTTTAAAGAGAAGTTTAGAAAGAAGAAAAAGAAAAAGTAGAATATATATATTAACGCTATTAATATATATAATAATACTTAAAGCTTTAGGACCTATACAACTAAAAGCTGCATAAGGCAGCATTACTACTATTACTATAGTAAGGAAGATTATTATATAAATTAATGCTAGTTTTACTAATATAACAATAAGATTAGCTTTATAAAGTATAATTAAAGAGTAAGTATCTTAATAATAGAATTAAATAATTTAGTGCTATTTATTCTTATATAAAGCTTCTTTAATATAGAAAGTTATCTTTATAGGCTTATAGTATTCTAGGTTAATTGTTTTAACTACTATATTATAAAATAGTATTGTCCTTAAGTTAAGGAATTTAGTAGAAAAACATTAAATTATTAAAAGCTTAGTAAGAAAGAGAAAGAAATATTAGATTAAATCTTTAATAAGATTAATATTTCTAACTATTACTTAATATATATTCTACTAGAAGCTATTCTTAAGAGTAACTCTACTAATAGTACTATAGTAACTTTAACGTTTAAGATAAAGGAATATAGACCTAGAAGAACTCTCTATATACTAATTAAGGAGAGAATTATAGTCTAGCTCTTTAGAGTTTATACTATAGAGATATAATACTCTATTAAGTAAGAAGAAGCTTTAAAAGACTAAGTAAAAAGGAAAAGAAAGAAAGCTAAGAAAGAAAGCTCTATAGATATAAAAGTATAGCTTCTTATATAATTATTTAAAGATATCTTTTAGAAAAAGATTAAAGTTAGCTTATAAGACCTATACTAACTAATGCTTATACTTATAGAAGCAATAGGGAATAAATGCTTAATATAAGTAGATAGTATTAATAAAGTCTATTATATTAATAGAATAAGTGCTAAAGTTATACCTTTATATTTTATTCTAAGGAAGAGGCAAAGAGTTAAGAAGTAGAAAGATTAATTAATTAATGTTATTAAAACAATATTTACTATAGTTAAAGAGGCAATAGAAAACAATAAAGAAGATATTACTAATAAATGCATAAAACAACTGCCTAATAGCATCTAGAAGAATTTATAGAATGTTATATAAGAATATATAGGAAATTGTATTAAAGAGAAGAAGTCTATTGTAAACCTATAGGTAAATGTGCTTTACATTAAAGAATTAAATAGTATTCTAAAGCTAAAAGTAATTGTAAGCTATGTTGGAATCGTTATGACTCCATCGTGCGATTCCGGCATCTGCATAGGTAGATATAACCGCTGATTGGTTGCATCTACACATTAGTCTCCACTTACATTAAGGTTGCCGATACCCCTTAATTCCCCCTTAACATAACACTATGCCTAAAGCATATAAGGCATCCAACAGGGTATATAATGTAGCCTCTTTTGCTAGTTAGATATAACTTCTAGATAATTAAATTTAAACCTCTTTAATGTAAATACTAGTGCACTAGTAAACTAGTTGTAGGGCTAACTTAAAGGAGTATAAATAAAACCCTTAGTCTACTAACACTAATTAGTAGTTGCTTAACTAGAAGTCTTTAGTATAACTAAAGAGATTAGCACAACTAACTATAGATTAGCTAGGTTTAGTAAGAAGAGATATAATACTATTAGCTAGAACCCTTAGCAGCTAATGTAAGCAGTAAAGTGTACTAAAGGAAGAGATATCTTTACAATTACTTAGTTACTAAGTTGTATTAACTTATAATAACGTTTTAGTTTAACTAATTATTAATATTAAACTCTTAAGGAATTAAATTACTAGCTAGAACCCTTAGCAGCTAATGCTATAGGATTTAACTCCTCTAACTATCTTAAAACTTAGCTAAAAGCTAGCTAAATCCCTCTATCTTTATACTAATTCTATTATATCTACTTTCTCTTTCTATACTACTTAATCTTATTTAATATAATAAGTTTATAATAACCCTAAGTAGATTTATAAGAATTTAAGCAATAACTATAACCTAATAAGCTTCTAGAATAACTTTAAAAGTATTAGAAACTTCTATTAATAGATTAGAACTTAATGTATAAAATTAACCTAGAAACTACTACTATTACTAATCTAAACAATAGAATTACCTTTATAATTAACCTTTATAAAGACTAAAGATTTAAAGATTAAAAACAATAGAAGAACTTTAAATTTAACTTATATAACTAAAATAAAGACCTATTCTAAAGAGCTTCTACTTTAATTATTAAAGCGTTATATAACTTACTATATAAATATAGAGTTTATATAGACAGAAGCAGTAGCTAAATTGCTAATTCCTTTAAAAGAGTGCTATAAGAAGAGGAACAATCTATATAGCTAAAAGAAGAGATTAATAAATAAGTAGCATTAAGTAAATTCCACTTAAATCTACACCTAGATATAGAACCTATATCTACAGTAAAGAAGCCTTAATCTTCTTTATAGAACCCTTCTTCTATACCTTTAGCACTCTCTTTATTACTTTTGTTAAGTGTATTTAGTAATCTAATAGATATATTAGTAGAAATTCTACCTTCTCTCTCTCTACTATAGGATATAAGATTTCTTCTACTTCTAGTAGTATAACTATTACTTCTTTCTATAATAGATCCTTTTTAGACTAATATAAGGAAAGTCCTTAACCTTATAAAGATCTATAAGGAAAACAATAAATACAGTAGCAATATATTCGATTTTATTATGCTAAAAGTGGTTATACTTAAAGACCTATACTAATAGCTTAATTTCTTAGAACTAGCAATAATAAAGGTATTTCTAGTAATACTAATAAGTAAAGCGCGTAAATTCTACCTTACAATAATTGCAATAAATATAAGAATAAATTACACCTTTAATTAAATAGTTAAAATTATTAGATAATACTTTAAAACTTTAACTAATAAGCAGTTCTATTGTTAAAGATAGAACAGCATTATATTATATAATACAATTGCTAAGAACCCTAATAAATCTATACTTAACTGCCTTAATATAATAATCTAGAACCTTTAAGACATCTATAACAGCCTTTTTAACCCTCTTATAAATAATTCTAAACTTATTAAGTAAACCCTTTAAGCAGTTAGAGGTATTTCTAAATATAGTTAAGCTAAATTTGCAACTAATGCAATATTCTAAGAGCTTATTAGCAATCTACAAAAGTTAATTAGTATTGCAGAAGTATAAAAGGAAATTAGCTAATTCTACGCTAGATTTAACTAACTTAATATTAATAATAAAGCTCTCTATATAGACTATTAATATTAACGCTTAAGAGATCCTAGCTGTAGTAAGAGTAAGACTAGAAAATAACGCTGCTTTATCTATAGAAAAGAAGGATATTAGTTAATAAAGTACAGTAAAAAAGAACGTTAAGAAATATAGTAAAGATAGTAGAATAATAAGAAGTATAGAATCTCTCCTTTAAACAGCAAATTTAGAGCCTATTTATAGGCTTATAAAGGATTAAATAAACCTATATAGAATAATAGTTCTAATAATGCTTAGGATATAGATAAGGCATTTATTAAAGAATCTAATACAGCTAATAAAGGAAAAGCCCCTTAGCTAACAATTATATAATTCTTTACTAATGCTATAACTGCAAACAATAGAGCTATCTTCTAGAACCTTAAGGAAGAAGCCTACTAGTATATACTATATAAGGAAGACCTATTTACAGAAGACTAATTAAATCCTATAGACCCCTTATTATATTTATTAGTATATATATTAGAAGAATATTACTCTAATAAGACATTTAGAGGCATCTTACTTAACACTAAAGTAGTAGGTATATTAATAGCTAGAATTAACTAAGTATAGGCACTAGTAAAAAAAATGCCTTTATTAAAGATAAATCTATCTAATTAACACTATATAATTACATTTAGCGCAAAATTAGTAACTTTAATAGGCTTTATTATAGTTCTAATAGTCTTTAGCCTAATTACATTCTACGTTATTAATATAATTACCCTATTCCTATATAGCATTAATAATATAGATAAGATATATATAAAGCTTAACAACCTTAAAAACGTACTAATTTAAGGCAATTAAAAGGTTTCTATTATCTAGAAATAAGGACATCTATAGTAGACTCTAGAAGCTATAGAAGTAGCTGCATTCTTTCTATTAGAAAAGCAAATCTATTAGCTTTATTATTAATTTAGGCATCTCTCTATATAACAATTAATAAAGATTCTACAATATATAGGTAAAGATATTAGTAACAATAACACTATTAACAGAATTATATAAGTTTACTACTACTGCTAACTTAACAGTAAATTACCTAGTTAATTCTAATTTACATTAAAAGATAACTATAACTTTAACTACAAAATCCTTATTAATATTATACACCTAGATAGTAGCTTTATTCTTTACGTTATTAATTCTGCAACCTTATTTTAGGCAGCCTACTTTCTAGAACCCTAAAAGCAGAAAGTATAAATTATCTAGAATGCATTAAAAGAATACTAGATTAATACCTATTTAAGTCCTTCTAACTAGATAATTTATAATACTAAAAAGAACTTTATATTCGCTAAATTCCGCTATTATGCATAAATATTGTCTATTAATATTAATAAAGTTCCTATTAAAGCTTATAACAGCATTAGTAAAGTTAAACAGTACTATAGCCTATTATAAAGAGCTTACAATATTATTAGCAATAAATTAAGCACTAATACTAGTATTATAAAGGATTAAAAGCTTTAGATAGCTATTAAAGCTATTAATAATTCTGCTAAACTTAACAGTTTTATACCTATATTACTAGTCTTTAGTGCCTACCTCTATATAATAGATAATTTACCTTTAAGCCTTTCTGTAATATAATAAGCTTTAATTCTATATAAAGCTACTAATAAAGCCTAAAAGTGTTTAATATAAAGGTAAATTTACAATGCTCTTGCCTCCTACAACAGCTTAAATACAACACTAATGCATTTACTACCTCTGCAGTTAGAAGTGTATATATAGCGTAAAAAAGAAGGCTAGTAAGGCCCCTATAAGCTGCTTGCTATAGATAGCAAAGAATATACTATATAAATGCCTTATAGCTTTATTCGTTTTTGTATAACTATTATAAAACCCTACTACTATAATAACAATAAATCTAATAATTATTCTACTATTTCTAATATTACACTTAATAAAAGCAATATAGAATCTCTACCTAAAAGTAATTCTATTTTACTAAAGAAGAAAGAAAGACCTCTAAAGGCAAAACAACTAATTAATCTAAACTTAATATAGAAAAGAGGCCCTAAAAGACTAAGAAAGAATTCTCTTTCTATTCTAATTAATTCTATATAAAATTCCTCTACTTTTAACAATAAACTAAATAAATATATTACTATTTCTAGCCTAACTGCTAGTAATTCTTATAATCTTAATCCTAGTAGTAATATTAATTCTACTTATATATTACTATATAAATCTAGCAATAAAATTTTCTTTTCTACAAAAGAAATAGCAAACTATAGCTTAGCTATATAACTAAGGAAAGACAATAAGATTATAGCAAAAGGTGCTCTATTTAAAGTATTTAACTAAGCTAAAATTAATGCACTATTAGCTAAAGATATCTTCTAATTTGTTAAATTTAACTCTACTGTATATAACAGCTATATCTTTAAATCTTATATAGTTTAAGAAGTTAAAGGAAAAAGAACTATATTACTATATAAGAAGTTAAGACTAGTTATCTAAGAATATAATAATAACAATTGTTGGAATCGTTATAACTCTATCGTGCGATTCCGGCACCTACGTGGGTGGATACAACCGCTGATTGGTTGCATCCGCACACTAGTCCCCACTTACATCAGGGTCGCCGATACCCCTTAATTCCCCCTTAATACAACACTATGCCTAAGGCATATAAGGCATCTAATAGGGTATATAATGTAGCCTCTTTTGCTAGTTAGATATAACTCCTAGATAACCAAATTTAAACCTCTTTAATGTAAATACTAGTGCACTAGTGAACTAGTTATAGGACTAACTTAAAGGAGTATAAATTAAACTCTTAGTCTATTAACACTAATTAGTAGTTACTTAACTAGAAGTCTTTAGTACAACTAAAGAGATTAGCACAACTAACTATAGATTAGCTAGATTTAGCAAGAAGAGACGTAATACTATTAGCTAAAACCCTTAGCGGCTAATGCAACTAGTAAAGTGTGCTAAAGGAAGGGATATCTTTACAATTGCTTAGTTACTAAGTTGTATTTACTTATAATAACGTTTTAGTTTAACTAATTGTTAATATTAGACTCCTAAGGAATTAAATTACTAGCTAGAACCCTTAGCGGCTAACGCTATAGAATTTAACTCCTCTAACTATCTTAGAACTTAGCTAGAAGCTAGCTAAATCTCTCTATCTTTATACTAATTCTATTACACCTATTTTCTCTTTCTATACTACTTAATCTTATCTAATATAATAAGTTTATAATAACTCTAAGCAGATTTATAAGAATCTAAGTAACAACTATAACTTAATAAGCTTCTAGAATAACTTTAAAAATATTAGAAACTTCTATTAATAGATTAGAACTTAATATATAAAATTAACCTAGAAACTGCTACTACTACTAATCTAAATAATAGAATTACCTTTATAATTAACCTTTATAAAGATTAAAGATTTAGAGATTAAGAATAATAGAAGAACTTTAAATTTAACTTCTATAACTAGAATAAAGACCTATTTTAAAGAGCTTTTACTTTAATTATTAAAGCGTTACGCGATTTACTATATAAATATAGAGTCTATATAGGCAGAAGCAGTAGCTAAATTGCTAATTCCCTTAAAAGAGTACTATAGGAAGAGAAACAATCTATATAGCTAGAAGAAGAGATTAATAAATAGGTAGTATTAGGTAAATTCTACTTAAATCTACACCTAAATGTAGAACCTATATCTACAGTAAAGAAGCCTTAATCTTCTTTATAGAACCCTTCTTCTACACCTTTAGCACTCTCTCTGTTACTTTTGTTAAGCGTACCTAGTAATCTAATAGGTACACTAGTAGGAATACTACCTTCTCTCTCTTCTCTATAGAATATAAGACTTCTTCTGCTTCTAGTAGTATAACTATTACTTCCTTTTATAATAGATCCTTCCTAAACTAATACTAAGAAAGTCCTTAACCTTATAAAGATCTATAAGGAAAGCAATAAATATAGCAGCAATATATTCGATTTTATTATGCTAAAAGTAGTTATTCTTAAAGACCTATACTAATAACTAAATTTCTTAGAACTAGCAATAATAAAGGCATTTCTAGTAATGCTAATAGGTAAAGTATATAAATTCTACCTTATAATAATTGTAATAAATATAAGGATAAATTACACCTTTAACTAAATAGTTAAAATTGTTAAACAATACTTTAAGACCTTAACTAATAAGTAGTTCTATTATTAAAGATAGAATAGCATTACATTGCGCAATATAATCGCTAAGAACCCTAATAAATCTATACTTAACTACCTTAATATAACAATCTAGAACCTTTAAGATATTTATAACAGCCTTTTTAACCCTTTTACAGATAATTCTAAACTTATTAAGTAAACCCTTTAAGCAGTTAGAGGCATCCCTAAATGTAGCTAAGCTAAATTTATAACTAACGCAACATTCTAAGAGCTTATTAGCAACCTATAAAAGTTAATTAGTATTGCAAAAGCACAGAAGGAAATTAGCTAATTCTACGTTAGATTTAACTAACTTAATATTAATAATAAAGCCCTCTATATAGACTATTAATATTAACGTTTAAAAGACCCTAGCTGTAGCAGAAGTAAGACCTAAAAATAACGCTACTTTATTTATAGAAAAGAAGAATATTAGTTAATAAAGTACAGTAAAAAAGAGCGTTAAGAAATACAGTAAAGATAGTAGAATAACAAGAAGTATAGAACCTCTCCTTTAAACAGCAAATTTAAAGTCTATCTATAGGCTTATAAAGGACTAAGTAAACCTATATAGAATAATAGTTCTAATAATACTTAGGATGTAAGTAAGGCATTTATTAAAGAATCTAATATAGCTAATAAAGGAAAAGCTCCTTAGCTAACAATTATATAATTCTTTACTAATGCTGCAACTACAAACAATAGAGCTATCTTCTAGAACCTTAAGGAAGAAGCCTACTAGTATGCTCTATATAAGGAAGACCTATTTACAGAAGATTAATTAAATCCTATAGATCCCTTATTATATTTATTATCTTATATATTAAAAGAACGTTATTCTAGTGAGATATTTAGAGGCATCTTGCTTAACACTAAAGTAGTAGGCATATTAATAGCTAGAATTAACTAAGTATAGGCACTAGTAAAGAAAATGCCTTTATTAAAGATAAATCTATTTAATTAACACTATATAATTACATTTAGCGCAGGATTAGCAACTTTAATAGGCTTTATTATAGTTCTAACAGTCTTTAGCCTAATTACATTCTACGTAATTAATATAAGCACCCTGTTCCTATACAGCATTAATAATATAGATAAGATGTATATAAAGCTTAACAACCTTAAAAACGTGCTAATTTAAGGCAATTAAAAGGTTTCTATTATCTAGAAATAGGGACATCTATAGTGAACTCTAGAAGCTACAGAAGCAGCTGCATTCTTTTTGTTAGAAAAGTAAATCTGTTAACTTTATTGTTAATTTAGGCATCCCTCTGTACAACAATTAATAAAGATTCTATAACGTACAGGCAAAGATATTGGTGATAATAACGCTATTAACAGAATTATATAAGTCTACTACTACTGCTAACTTAGGTAAATTACCTAGTTAATTCCGATTTACGTTAAAAGATAACTATAATTTTAACTACGAAATTATTGTTAATATTATATATCTAGACAGCAACCCTGTTCTTTATGTTGTTAATTCTACAACCTCGTTCTAGGCAGCCTACTTTCTAGAACCCTAAAAGCAGAAAGCATAAGATATCTAGAATGCGTTAAAAGAATGCTAGATTAATACCTATCTAGGTTCTCCTAACTGGATAGTTTACAATGCTAGAAAGAACTTTACATCCGCTAAATTCCGCTATTATATATAAATGTTGTCTATTAATGTTAACAAAGTTTCTATTAAATCCTATAACAGCATTAGTAAAGTTAAACAGTACTATAGCCTATTACAAAGAGCTTATAACATTATTAACAATAAATTAGGCACTAATACTAGTATTATAAAGGATTAAAAGCTTTAGATAGCTGTTAAAGCTGTTAATAATTCTGCTGGACCTAACAGTCTTATGCCTATATTACTAGTCTTTAGTTCCTACCTCTATATAATAGATAATTTACCTCTAAGCCTTTCTATAACACAATAAGCTTTAATTCTACGTAAAGCTACTAATAAAGCCTAAAAGTGCCTAGCATAAAGACAAATTTATAATGCTCTTGCCTCCTACAACAGCCTAAATATAACACTTACGCATTTACTGCCTCTACAGTTAGAAGTGTGTATATAGCGTGAAAAAGAAGGCTAGTAAGGCCCCTATAAGCTGCTTGCTATAGATAGCGAAGAATGCACTATATAAATGCCTTATAGCTCTATTTATTTTTGTATAACTATTGTAAAACCCTACTACTATAATAACAATAAATCTAACAATTATCCTGCTGTTTCTAACGTTATACCTAATAAAAGCGATATAGAATCCCTATTTAAAAGCAATTCTATTCTACTAAAGAAGAGAGAAAGACCCCTAAAGGCAAAACAACTAATTAATTTAAATCTAATATAAAAAAGAGGTTCTAGAAGACTAAGAAAGAACTCTCTTCCTGTTCTAATTAATTCTATACAAAATTTCTCTACTTTTAATAATAAACTAAATAGATATATTACTGTTTCTAGCCTAACTACTAGTAGTCCTTATAATCTTAATCCTAATAGTAATATTAATCCTACTTATATATTGCTGTATAAATCTAGTAATAAAATTTTCCTTTCTGCAAAAGAAATAGTAGACTATAACTTAGCTATATAACTAAGGAAAAACAATAAGATTACAGCAAAAGGTGCTCTATTTAAGGCATTTAACTAAGCTAAAATTAACGCACTATTAGCTAAAGATGTCTTCTAATTTATTAAATTTAACCCTACTGTATACAATAACTATATCTTTAAATCTTATATAGTCTAAGAAGTTAAAGGAAAAGGAACTATATTACTGTATAAGAAGTTAAGACTAGTTATCTAAGGATATAATAACAGCAATAAATTGTTAATTTTAACGCAATCCCTAATAATTTAATAAGCTAGTTAACACCTAATTGTAGCACTAGCTCTATCTCTCTAAAAACGCAATATTGTCTTATAGATCTACAATATTATATAGGCTTATATGCAATCTAACACTAATTTAAATAGATTAATTATTGTATAACTTCCTAACTAAATTAGACACCTATATCCCTACAATACAGTAATAGAAGTAATTAAGCCTCTATATAGAATTGCTAAAGTAGGTATATATTAGTGGTCTATATACTTCTGCTACTACTGTAACAATTTAAGTATAGTTACATTAATATATAACCTCTACTTACTAATATTAAACAACAAGAATTACTTTAGAATTATTAGAATATAGACTAACAATACGCTAGAACTAAGCAATAGAACCTTCTCTAACTGTAAGGAATCTAAACTATAGAAAGCTAATTTTACTATAAAGCTAAAGTAGAGCCTAATAGCAGAAACACTACTAATTTTTAATAGATATATATTAACTAAATCTAATAATAGCACTTTAACTCTTCGCTAGAAAGGTTAAAGCAAAAGGATTTAACCTATTAATACTACTAGTGTTAATATAGATTTAACAAAACAATAGTACGTTAAGCAATAAGCCTATAGCGTATATATTGCTACAATCTATTAACTAGAAGCTGTATTTAACCTTTCTATTGCTGTATAACAGTAAGATATTACAATTAACGATATTAAGCAGCTAAACAAGAGGCTCTAATAGCAGATTAACAACTAGAACTGTAGATTACAATATATTCTAATAGACCTTCTCTTTACTAAATTATATATATTTATTAATAGATCCTTTATAAACAATAAAGATTTAAGCTCCTAGATAGAATACGTAATTATTCTAGGCAATAAAGAAGCTTATAAAGAGAACGCTAAATTTATAATAAAAGGCAACATTATTACGTATAGCTCTATTAAAAGCAAGAGAGTTATAAGGAGCACGCTTGCATTAGAACTATATAGTATAGTGTAAGGCGTAGATGTATTATATGCTATTAGCACTACGTTAAATATAGTAATAAAGCAGCTATAGATACCGCTAATTCTATTAGTAGTCTATATAGATTCGTTCTTATTATATAAATGCCTTATAAAGCTTAGTACAATAAAGGAAAAGAGATTAATAATTAATATTATAGCGCTACATTAATTATATAAAAGGCGTAAAATCAACAAAATCTGTTAGATTAACAGTAAAGATAATATTGCTAATTTAATAACAAAAGCAACGCTAAATAAGACTCTTAAATCCTTTATTAATAATAATAAGGCTAATATATAGGTAGAAGGCTGGGTAAAGAGACCTATAAATTAATGTAGAAGGATGTTAGATTTATTGTTGTTTATTCCTTTAATCTATTTTATTATTACTGTAACTGTTAGAGTTACTCTACTAGCACAATAAAAAGAGAGACTGCTAGTGTTAGAATTGTTATAACTCTATTGTGCAATTCCAGCACCTGTATAGGTAGATACAACTGCTAATTAGTTGCATCTGCACACTAGTCCCCACTTATATCGAGGTTGCCGATACCCCTTAATTCCCCCTTAACACAATACTATGCCTAAGGCATATAAGGCATCTAATGGGGTATATAATGTGGCCTCTTTTGCTAGTTAGATACAACTCCTAGATAACCGAATTTGAACCTCTTTGATGTGAATACTAGTGCACTAGTGAACTAGTTATAGGACCAACTCGAAGGAGTATAAATTAGACCCTTGGTCTATCGACAACAATAAATTATTAATTTTAACGCAATCCTTAACAATCTAATAAGCTAGTTAACACTTAATTATAGCACTAGCTCTATTTCTTTAATAACGCAATATTGTCTTATAGATCTACAATATTATATAGGCTTATATACAATCTAATACTAATCTAAATAGATTAATTATTATATAACTTTCTAACTAAATTAAACACCTGTCACGGATTAATCAGGCCTTAATGCAATGCTTGACCACTGCACCAAACGGTCTAGTCACAACCTTAGTTAGAGGAAGTGACGGTATCAAGCTCTATATAACATATTTAGCACGTAACAGATGCTGCAGCTATTAGCAAGTGTTAGCTGACCTAGCTAATAGAGGGACCTTTTAAGCTTAGCATACAGTAGATCTAGCACTAAGCCTAGAATTGTTACTAGTAGGGAATTGCACTCCTATAGTCTCTACTATATACACACTAAGCCTGTAGCTAGCTCTGCAACTAGACCTAGACCTGAAAAATTCCGCAGCCGTAGGAATCGAACACACAAGCAATTGCTACTATATGTTACAAATTAATTAGGCCTTAATGCAATGCTTAACCACT